>WYDI02034919.1:0-25148 GCA_009867235.2 Psittacus erithacus
GCCCTCCTGCTGCACTTCCTTCTAGTTGGGATGCAACACTCCTGAGCTTGTAGCAGGTGATCCTTGAATATCAACCAGCAGTCCTGGGCCCTACCTGCCCTCTAGGGGTTTATCCCATGGAACCTTACTTATCAGTAAGAAACCTACTCAGGGTTCCTGAGTAGGCCAGGCTGTACTCTCCCTCCAGCAGATACCATGGTGGTTGAAGTCCCCCATGAGGATGAGGGCCTGCGAGTGTGAGGCTGTCCCTATCTGCCTATAGAGTGCTTCATCCACAGAGTCCTCTTGATCAGGCTGGTTGTGGCAGATCCCCACAATAATGTCTCCCCTCATTGTTCTCCCTTTAACCCTGACCCACAAACTATTGTCTGCTCACCTGTCCCCAGAGTTCGATATTCTCCAGCCTATCCCTAACATAAATAGCAACTCCCTCTTCCTGTCTACTGGGCCTGTATTTTCTAAAGAGCCTGTAAGCTTCCATTCGAACACTCCAGTCATAGGAGCCATCCCACCATGTTTCTGTGATACCTGTTATATCATATCCCGATAGACATGCACACATCTCTAATTCCTCATGTACTTGTGATGGAAACTCTGGTATGTCATCAAAGTTGCATTTCTAAGTACTTCAGGGATGAATAGTAATCTTAGCCTATGTTGTTTATTTTATAATTTACAGCTTGCTGATTTGTATTAGTAATACAGCTTGATCAGATTTTTAGCATTGGCTTATTCAATACTCACAATAGCTTGGTCTAAACTACAGTTACGAAGTTGATTCTCTTTCCTTGCCTCCAAAACAGGCTTGGGGTTTTGTTTTGTTTGTTTGTTTTTCTTCACTACTTCAGATTACTGCTTAATGCTAATAATGTTGTTGTTGTAATGTAGTAATGAATTGGAAGTGACTTGAGGTGAAGAGGCGTAACAAAATGTAGTGGAAAAGCTACAAAACCAACAGAGTTCTCCAGTCAGAGAATTCTAATTGCTACAAACAGCTCCTCATGGATTTTTGAAATCCATCCACTTAATCACTTTACAAATGACTCATAGCATTAAATGAGTTGGAAAATAGTGACAAAATAAGTCACTATTTTATGTACTTATTTATTTTATATAGTAAGATAACAGTTTAGCATAAGGGTTGTCTAAGTTGAGTTTGCTAAACTTGCGCTTGTTTTATGTATGCTGTTTCCTCCAGGACAACAGGGTACATATTGGACCAAAAATGGAAATTCGGGTTGTAACTCTGGGATTAGATGGAGCTGGCAAAACAACTATTTTGTTTAAGTTAAAGCAAGATGAATTCATGCAGCCAATTCCAACAATAGGTTAGTAGCAACAATTTAAAGGTAATTATTTTTCTGAATGTTTGACTTACCTGTAGAATTTGATTATTTTATATTCATGCACAACAAGACTGTAAATCTTCAGTATTTTTATTGTAGGTTTTAATGTCGAAACTGTAGAATACAAGAATTTGAAGTTTACTATTTGGGATGTAGGAGGGAAACACAAATTGAGGCCATTGTGGAAACATTATTATCTCAATACGCAAGGTGAGACTAATGCAACTTTTAAAATGTATTTTGTCTTCTAGCTTGTGTTTCAGAGCCACAATGATTATTAATAGAAATAATTTATAACTGTGAAAATTGTTCACCTAATGCAACGTACAGCTGCTGGATTCATGAGCTAAGAAATTTTAATCCAGTCGATCATAGTGTCTGCTGCATGATGAAGGTGCATTCTCCATAAATCCGTCAGACAGTTCATGGAGCCAAACAAAATTAGAATCTCTGTTAAACTGATTTTAGCTGCCAACAGGCAAGGTACTGCGTTCCAAAATTTGCGTAGTGAGAAGGAGTACTTGCCAGGTGTGAAATTTATATTGCATTTGAAATTAAAATACTTGGCCTTTAGGTGCCTTTAGGAGCCTCCAGTTAGCAACTTCTAAAAAAATCTACAAAATTCTGTAACTTCTGACTTGGTATTGCAGTGTAATATCTCATCGTAGCGTGAATTAGATTCTGAACACACTGATCTGAATGGTGCCAGCTTAGAAATTTGTACTGTCCTTCTGTAAATCCTCCATAGTTGTCTTCTGATTTAGAAATGGGTTCCTCTTCATAAATTCATTCAGAATTATCTGAAATACCCGGGAATGACAAATATCAATTTATGTGCTCCATTTCATTCATTATTTCAGCCTTCATTGCAAACTGTAACATTTTAAATTGTTCACCCTCTCAAACTTGTAAAAATTGTGTTTCGGGATTCCTGTGTCCTCTTAAAACTACTGCATGAATGGCAGTAGCATGGAATCATGTCTGCTGTGAAGAGTAGTATGTTGGAGAGAAATCCAAGCCATTAACCTGGTGCATACCTGCAGTTAGCTTTGTTTCATTTTGGTGTTGGTGATTTTTTTTGTTGCAAAAAACTCAGTTTAAATTCTGCCCTCTAGCTTTTCCCTCCCTGACTCCAGCCTTTCTGGGGTCTTGGTCACTCTCTGTAGTGGATGGTAAAATCTGCTGCTGCTGTGTTGGGTCGGTGGCAATCTTCTCTGGATTGTGTAATCAGTAGCTGAAGGAAGCTGTGCTGTTTGGCTGAATCTGTAAATTTCACAGCTGGTTAATGGAAACTGGAACAGTCATGTGGGAGTTCAGCATAAATGTATCAAGAAATGGTTTAAACTGAGATACTGAATCCACACATAGTAAATCTGGTTTTAGACCTAAGCAGTTAAAATATCACAGCCTTTATGCTAGACTAGGCAAAAAACTTGAGATTTTTTTTTTTCCCAGTTTTAGGATGAATTCTAGGTTTTCATCAAAGGTATAGAGGTATGTAAGACATTTCTTCGTCCTCCTGGATTTGAAATTGCAGTTGTGTCCTGCTGAGGAATTTCACAGAAATAGAAAAAACAATTTTGTAAGTTGAAAGTAATTTTACAGACTTTACATTTGAATGTATGTAAAAGTTTTCTCTCTTTCTTTTATAGCGGTGGTGTTTGTTGTTGATAGCAGTCACAGAGACAGAGTCAGTGAAGCACACAGCGAACTTGCAAAATTGCTTACAGAGAAGGAATTGCGGGATGCTTTGCTCTTGATCTTTGCTAATAAACAGGTACTTGTGATTTTTTTTTTTTCTCTGTTACTCTTTCCCTCAGTTTCTGTGTCAAATTCCACTTTCTGGACCCTATGCTATAGTTAGGGAATGGTGTTGTGGAAAGCATAAAACACATTTTCCTTAACACTGGTAAAATAAGTGATGCTAGGGTACTTAGTAGATTCAACAACCATTTTTTGTTTTATGGCAAGAAGTAGTAAATGTATAACTTTGATTTGGTATTTGTGCTTGGAAAGTTTTTACATGATCTGTAGCTTCTGTCTAAGTCGTCAGTTAAAAACAAAATGTTTCAAACACAACACGGAAGAATTATTTGTATCTGATTCTGTTGCAGGATGTAGCAGGTGCACTTTCAGTGGAAGAAATCACAGAGCTGCTCAGTCTCCACAAACTCTGCTGTGGCCGTAGCTGGTATATTCAGGGTTGTGATGCCCGAAGTGGTACAGGACTTTATGAGGGACTGGACTGGCTTTCAAGGCAGTTAGTGGCTGCTGGTGTCCTTGATGTGGCTTAATTTTGCAGCAGCTGCAATTTAAAGTTGTGGTTTGTTTTGTTTGCACGATTTAGGATGTTATAGCCAGGTCTGCTGCCTGAAGAGAGGACCTTATTTAACTTGATGGTTACAGAAAAAATATAAACCTTTATCCAAGGTTGAATAATTGGTTCATTAAACATGTGCCATTACAGTGTTTTTGAAACTTGATATATTTATAAATAATGGAATGGGCTGGTTACAAGGGTGCCTTCAGATTCTGCTTTGGTGAAACTAGGTTAACTTAAAATTGTTCCCTGCTAAAATATGCATTGGAGTTCATCTAATAATTACAACAAAGTTACAGTACTTAATTGGTGTCAGAAAAATTTTAACAGGTAGAAACACTTACCAGCAAACTATTCCAAAATCCATCTCAAGTTATTAGAATAGCCAGCTCTGTCTGTTAGTCAGAAATAAATGGTGCTACTCTTTAATATATATAAGGAATGCATTTGTCTAAAGGTGGCATAGAAAATTACAGGCAAATACACTACAAAAAGCAAATGTCTTCCCCCTTGCTTAATAGCTTCACCATTTGTTACTGGAAGGCAACATAACAGGGCAAACTAACCTTCAAATGAGGAACAGTATTGCAGGGTGAGGGGGCTGTGACTTTGTTTAGCTACTAGTTTTCTAGTTGGGGGGGGCGCAGTGGAGGGGTTGGATGGGGTTTTTGGTTAATTGTACACATGCTAAATTATTTATGGACAGATTATAGTGACATTGAGGTGAAAGTGTTTTGTGCATGCTTGAGGACATAATCTGCTTTTAGAGATTAAGCTTGCTCCTCAAGAAGTCAAGTTTAAAAAAGCCAAACTTCTCAAAGAAGTAGTGCAGTGTAGTGTCAATCCAGCTATGTACTGTTACGTAAAAGTCATGCTTCCTGATAAAGGTAGTGGCCTTAAAATATGAAGTAACACAATGTGAAAGCAGTGTAGTCTATGTGTAACTCTCACTTAGAAGAGCAGATGGTAAAATGTGATACAAACCTTCCATAATTAGATTTTCAGTTCTTACTGTGTCTTCTACATGGAACTGTCACCAATGCATCTATTTTCAAGGATTACTCATTCACAAACCCATAAAATATGGGTGTAGCACTGTTTGGAGAAGGTTGTAATAACTTAGTGATGACTTTTTTTTCTTCCTGCACGTGCAACTCTGCTAACACTTTTACCTGTCTGGTATGTGCACCAGTATTTCTGCCTTCCTCTTTATGTACACAGCCATTGCCAATTGAAGATGCCAGGCCATGGACCTCTTCATGTCGCAGGAGGAGCTACAGAGAATATGGCCGATAAATCAAAACAGTGTATCATCACCTGTTATTGGAGTAGAGGTGAATCATAACCACACAGTGGAAGTGAGCAGTGTTATTTCCTAGATGGGGGTAGGTATTTTGCCACAGTGAAAAGCATGTGTTTACCTGTGAGTGCTCTGAACCTCACCAGGGAAAAATGTATACCATTATGTGTGGCTATGGCTTTTGTTGTAATATTAATTTTACATCTTCACACTACATACCTTAGGTAAAGCCAAGAATGAACAAATAATTTAGTACATTTGCACTTCTCTTCAGGATGAAGCAGTTACTTTCTCAAAATGATACTTTTTTGTAGTTTTGTTTCTTAAATGTCATGTAGATGGTTCAGCAAGTCTAATGACTTGAATAGTAGTTGGAAGAACACTAAGCTTTACAAGTAAATGTTTGAGAAATGAGCTTCAATGCCTACATATGTATGTAGGTACTGAGAAGGGGTATTCAGTCTTTCTTCAGACAACCTTATCAATTTGGAAAAGGTCTACAGAGGAGTGAAAGCTGTTTTTGATTGCATGAAATGAACCAAAAATTGTTGAGGCTTCCAAGCCCGTAACTTCTTGCACAACAGCCAGTTGGCTGCTCTGACTTGAGTGTCTGCTTAGCCTGTACTGCAAGCAGACCCTGACCTCAGTAGGGCTGAGTGTCCCCTCGCAGCTTTTTTTTTTAAATACGAACAAGTTCTGCTAAGCATGGTAGATACCTTTTCCTGGACTATTTTCAACAGAGTAGACATGTGTTCTTTAGAAAAATCCTGATTCTGTAATTTTATTTGAGCCAGCTTATGCTGCAGTTACACATGCCTCTCAGTATAGTTCTACTTCAAGATGTTCAAGGTAACTAGTTTGGATTTTTTGTAACATTACATTTGAAAATTCTCAGTCATACTTTTGAGTTCAAAGGATTGCTTGTGACACGTGGAATGCTGGCATAAAAGTGTTCTTAAATGGAATTTATTTAAGATGACTTGAGGTAACTGTGAAATTGTTGCGTCTGGCTGTGAACTCTTCAGTGTAAGGTACACTAAGAGGTTTATTTGTATTATACATTAATACTACATATAAACTGCTTCAGTTACAAATTTAAGCTTGTTTCACCAGTTTTACTGAACTTTAGGTTTAGTGTACTGACTTACGTGGTGTATAAATGGAGTATTTCTTCAACTAGAACTCACCTGAAGCATTACTATGAGGATTATTTGAAAAGACTGCGTAACTTTTTCATAGGATTTTGACTTAATTGTGAAATTGAATAAATACAACATCAAGTGACTGTGTTGTGGCTTTCTTTAAGGAATCTCAGCTCAAAACCAGTATGTCTAGGCTAAGTGAAAAATGTTTTCATTTTTGATATGGTCTTATTCTATGCTACCTTCAGATTTATTGTGGACCATGTAGTATATGCTGGTTTTATTCTGAGTTCTTACGCTGAACTGGTGGAGTAGGTGTTATGTGAAAACTTCTTAAAAGAAAGGCATCTTCCAGTAGAAACAATTCATGAGGCTGCTGCAATTTGCATTGCCCAGAAAACCAGTTCTTTTCAATAAAAGTGTCTAAAACTTTGAGAACAAATTTCAATAAACTTGCATTTTTTGTTTGTTTTGTTGAGGTCATTTCAGAATAAAGGTGTGCTCTATTTAACTTAATGTAGCATTTTCTTACCTATCCCTGATGATATCCATCCCTTTATCTCAATGAAGATAAACTTCCTAGTTGTAGCAGCTTTTGAGGGACTGAATTTGATCAGCATGCCTCACTTTATCAAAGTTACCAGAACTGTAAAATCCTGAGTGCAGTGGTGTTATGTGAACCCTCAACAACTGAAGTTAAACTTACTGTTTTAAGAGTAGATTTAGCTGTCCAACATAGTAACAGGACACAATATAGCCACAGATTCACAACAGCTTGAGAAGGTGTCTGGGCTTTCATTGAGGACTGCATCAGAAACACCTGACAGAAGTTTGAAATTATTACCATTTTAACTTAAGCATTTCAGTAGAAGTAATAATATTTGCAGCACTGGGTAAAAATGAAGCCAGAAACAGACACTATAGACTAAAATAATGAAAAAGCACGCACTGAAAGAAAGTTAACACTGACAATGCCAAACACGTTGCATAGGATTCCATATGCTGGCATTCCAAGAGTTGATCCTTGCTCTGGGCCACAGAAGACACATATGCATCCATTCTTAAAGGACAAAGGCAGATTATATACCTTGTCATAACAAGCTGTATCATAGCTTAATCTGAGATGCATGTACATTGACTGAAGAGCTTGGGATTTCTGACCTTTTCCTTTGTCAAAAATTTGAATGCTGTGAAAAGGATTAGTTAGATTTGAAAAATGCAAATAAACATGAAAAAAAAAAAAATCACAAACTATACCCTGATCCTATTTTATAAACACTAATATGAGGCATGATGTGTGTTTTTGTTCTTCAGTTTTGCATAAAAAGAGATAAAAGGAAACAACAGACTTTGTAAGAAACATGCAGCTTTTTTTACTTTAAAATAAAAAATTACCAGAAATACAGTTTAGGTACATTAAAAATAGTAAAACCAATGAGATGATCTTAGGGTTGGAAAGGACCTTAAGTATTCTATGATTGCTCTGTCCTGGCATTTATTACATCTAGAAATTAACAAAAATGTCTCTGTTCTTTCTAGTTCCCATTTTGGGTCTCACTTCACTGTGATATTAATGATGCTGATATCCTCATACGGTTTGTCAGTTTTGGGGTTGACTTTCACATTTGAGATTCTCTGAACAACTTCCATTCCTTTAGTCACCCGTCCAAACACACTGTGCTTGTTGTCTAGCCATGGCTGTTTGAAGGCACAGGAGGAAAAAGAAAAAACATATTAAAATAGAATGCAGCATAGCTATAGTCTATTTCATGGTATTTTCACAGCTGAATTGTAACTGCCAGTCCAGAATACTACTTAACTCAAAATCATGTTCACAAGTTTGCCCTATGAGCAATGTGAATATAGGCACTGATATAAATTAATAAGCCTCAAAATTATGGTAGATGGGTGCTTTTTAAAAAGAGACACATGATTTTGAAATAAAGTGTTCTAAGAATGCAGTTTAAGTGTTATGTTTAAGGATTTGGTTTGTGTCTGTATGAGTCACATAATGAAAATTTCTGGGTTTTGGCACTGAAACTGTACACAGATCAAAGGAAATCTTCAAACCTGAATATTTGCTTCTTTTATAGCTACAACAAGGCGATATTACAGTCATCCTTGCACCATATCAAAAAAAAAACCAAACCAACCCAAACCAAACAAAAAAACAAAACAGAAAACAAACAAAACAAGCTAAGTAATAGCTAGATTTACATCATTTTATATTAAATACTCTAGTAGTATTGAATTGGAAACAGGCCTGATTTACTAAGAATTTGGTATCGCCCTTATTAATAGCAAAAGGCATCTTGATCACAACTGACAAAATACTTTTTCTTAAAGGACTGTTTCAGTGAAGGCTACATAGTACATATATTTTTGTGTGCAACATTTATTTGCACATAAAATAACAAAGTATTATTTTGATAGCACTAATGTGTTCCTTTTTCCATCAGAAAAAAATATGTTCTACAATTAAATAAGTGTAGATAGAATGTATGTAGATAGAAGCTAACTATCTAGTCAGCTTCTCAGGCCTTCAATTGAGCTTTTAATATTACTTACTGTTGGCACTACTGTTATAAAAAACTGGGATCCATTGGTATTTGGTCCTGCATTAGCCATGCTGAGTGTGTATGGCCTGTCATGTCGTAAAGTTGAATGAAATTCATCTTCAAATTCTCCTCCCCAGATACTTTCACCTCCCATTCCTGTACCAGTTGGGTCACCAGTCTGAATCATGAACCCCTGCAAAGAAATGAAATGTTATTACCTCATCACATAGAATAAATAAAAAAAGTGGTTTATACCAGGTGACATTGGTGACTTACTTCAATCTTTTCAAAACAACCGAAGTGTTAAATTACTGTGGATAATGGACAAAGCATTCAGGGCTTCTGACCTGACAACTAGGTACTCCTGAAAAAACAAGCTTACTCACTGTTCCTTTGAAGGAACAGAAATCTGACTACCTGCACCTTCTGCAAACATTTAGGCTGTATCAGCTTAATTCTGGTGCAAGAGAAGTAATAAGCCTTACAAGAAATGCCTCTGACATGAAAAAGTCTTAAGCAGGATTTCTGAATTGTCTTTCAATTTTCATTTTTCTTCCACCTTGCCAGTTACAGAACAACTATTAAACAACTTCAGTGAGTGATAAAGACTAGAGGTAACCCTGAAGCCATTCCAGAAATCCTTTGTGCAAAAGGAAAATGAAGGAGTTAACAGAGGGGACTGACCATAAAGGTACATTATCTTAAACCAACAAAAAAACCCCAACTTTTTACACATTACCTTGATGATACGGTGAAATATGTGTCCATTGTAATAACCATTTCTGCTGTGCACACAGAAGTTTTCCACTGTTTTGGGGCATCTAAAATTATGTAATAGAAAATACAGGCTATGGTAAATATAAAACTATTGTGGCAAGGTCATCAAGATTTCAGCTGAGCCTAAGATTCTTTACACTGAGCAGTGTTTTAGCAGTCTGCAGAAAGAACAACTTTCATCAAATAAGGAAACAAATTCCCACCTCCTGAAACCCAGAGCTCAAAGCAAAAACCACCCGAGTACAAAACTGCATGATTACACAAGAGTGATCCTTCAGCTATTGCTAAGCTGTGCTTAAAGAGATCCAAGTCCTTTTCTGCTTCTGACACCACCCCACCAGTGAGGTTTTGGATATATACTGCACTAACATTATATGATGGCATAGATTTTATGTTGCTCTTGAAGGAGCTGTAATAACATAAAATGTAGCGCAATGGTCAAGATTGGAAGTTGCAAATTATTATTCCTATGGCTTACACAGACCTGCCAAATCTACTGCTGCTGCCAATACGATAATTTTTTTTTTCAGGTCAGAATCAAAAGCACTGCCTTGCAGTAATACATAGCTTACAAAGAAGGGTATCATAACATTTCCACATACACAGTTTAGAAAAAGAACAAAAGTTAGGAAAGAAATAAACCCTTTTAACCAATAATAAAGGCAAAAATAATGAAAAAAAATCCCACACAAACAAAACCAAAACACTTTTTACCCTACTTTGTGTTTGTTTGTCAAGCATCACGTGCCTAGCTTTATTAAAAAACTGTTGGTAAACAACGGCAGTAGGAAAAGAGGAAGAAAATAATTACTCCTACCTTGAAATATAAGTCTTGAATACTGCCACCAAAAAACACAGAAGGAAGAAAATAAATGGAATAACAGGAAAGTTGCCAAATACATACATAAAACCAAATACATACTCAACAGGAAAAAGCTTGACATGAATATCTCCCATGCTGGTGTGGATAATGGCACTGTCTGAAACTCTTTTGGGACCTTCTGCCTGAGTGGCTGCCATAACCTCTTCTTTAGAAGGTTTCTCATTAAACACATCTCTGTCAGACTCTGCACTCTTTGTATCTTCTGGTTCCCGTTTAGTAAACTGAAGAACAAAAGAACAGAAAGTTAATTGCTTGGTTTTCTCTTTTTCTCCCTTATCTTGAGCAGCGCTCTGCACCCAAGACATCAATGCAATTATTCAACCTGTTAAATACCCAAGTATATTTGAAATGTAGGAAGAAAACTCTTAGACAGTCTATCCTTGCGTTTCAGGGTTGCATGTTGTGCATCACCAGCATTTCCACAGTCACAAATTTCAGTATAACTACATGCAAATCCAAGTAACTCTTTCTAATCTGTTATCTTTAAACTTCCTCCAGTTTTAACAGAAAGCCCACCATACTTCAGCATCTTTTCTTTAAAAAGAGTGAAGAATATCAAGCTGTTCCTTTATATTCAAACTGGCAGGTTTCATCCCAAAACTTTTAGTTTCACTACAAATTAAATCCTCTTACTCCAATACTGCATGAATAAAAAACTACGGAAAAAAAGCAGTTTTTATGGAAAATAGCAGATCTCAGAAATGTGTTATACTGCTTACAGAAAAAACACAGAATAAATATACAAGTACGCAAGTAGCTGCTTGAGTAGTAGACTTACATATCAAGTCACAATCACTACATCTTCCTGCATGCATAGAATCATATTTTCTCTAAGTGAGTAATGTTTCCAGATGTTGTCTTAACCTTTTTTTTCCTTACTTGTAAAATCAGAGTAGTATATTCCATTACATACTACAGATTAACCACACAAAGCTTTAGAAAGTATACTATCTCACTCCAACATAAAACACAATCAAATTCAAGCACATTTAGAGAAAGATAACAGACGTCAATATCTAACCTCTAAGGTGATCATATCCCAGATCAACTACTAACTACTCTGGAATTGTTTGTCTGTTTTGGCTTATTCATTGCATCTCACTTTAAACTGTGATCAGAAAGATGACTCCTGTCTTTGTTAGCTGCTCATAATGTCCTTTGTGCTGTCAAGTACTGATGGTGGTCTGGCTTTATTTTATATAACTAATTTTATACACATAGTTAATTATTGTGTCTTTATCAGTGTCAGATCTAGGGGTTTTTTTCAACTAGAACAAAAGCATGAAACTTTTTTGGAGAACTGCAATTTACACATCCCAAACCATCCAAGTTTATCTAACTGCTTGAGCAATAATGAAAAGAAAAAAAAAAAAGCTGTTTCTAGTCAACTTATAGATAGTTAAAGCTAAAAATCCTAGAATATACTTGCAATATGAAGTGACTCCTCTGGTAAAGTTGTGTTTGTACATACTCAAGACAAAAATCACTGGAAAGGTGCAAGCAGAAAAATACAAAATGATGCAGACAAAACATCAATAAATGAATTGAGTTATTTAAATAGAAACCACACATACCATGTAAAACCTATTTTTTTTAAAAGCTGTGCAGATTACTGTCGGATCTGTCTGGTTATTCTGGAGCACAGGATTTTCAGATGCCTTCATCTCTATAGTGATTGCAGCGTGATGTTTCCTTGCTACTCCTTGGAACAATGCTAGTTGCATCATTCTGATGTTCTCTTGTTTTCCCAAGATACGAATACACCTGAAACACAAGACAGTAAAAGGTGTAACTACTGTTAGCTGCTCACAGTCAGAGAAACTCTTCTTTTTGGCTGCAAGACTCAAAGCAAATTCCAAACCCTTCTTAAAACATTTTACTCGTTTTTTTATGATGCTTCTGCATTCCAACTTGCTACCTCATTTACTATTCAGCTTCCTTACATGATAAAATCCTAATGGCATGACCCATATTTACTTTACATTACCACGTCCATTTAGCCAGAGATTAACTGATTATATGTTTTTAATATAAATACACTTGCCATGTTTTCTCTTCATTTTACTACGATTTAAACTGCAACAACTCATTATGAAGCATGGCAAGATATTATCTACAGTCTAAGGTAAAAAGCCTAAATAAAACAGAGACAACTGGAGACCCACACCAACTTCGACTGAATATAGACTTTGAAACATACACATTTATCTAAATGTCTCATTGGAGCTTACCTGTTAGTCTCTACATTTATGACCTTAATGCCCAACATTGTTCCATAGAGAACGAAGTGTCCAGTTTCATCAAAAATTATATTAACTAATCTTACTGCATCCACTTTCTCTAGCTCACGCTCAACTGCCATTCGTCGGCCAAACTCCATGTCTGGAAGTTGCTGTCTCATCTGCTGAAGTTCAGTAAACATCTGCAGAAAAAAGGGGGGGAAAAAACCCTCAACGCTACTTTGTAAATGTATTTTAAACCTTTGATCCAGCAAAACACTGATCACACCCTTAGAAAACACAGAATTCAACTGTCTCCACGCAAGTTAACTGACAAATTAACATAAATACAAGTAATACTCTATTTTAATGACCCAATAGTCATGTTGTAGTACTAGGCTTAAGCAAAGAAAAAAAATTGTGTAGCTAACAAATTTCTTAGAAGATGAAAAATTCATTATTATGATGTTATCTGAAATGGGAATTTTCCACAATTGCTTTCCATTAAGAGTAATCTAGCAGTATGAAAGCACAGAGAAAAATCAACACCTGTTTCATTACATAACATAAATCAGTAAGAATTAATTTGGGGCAAAGCAATAAAAGAAGCAAGGAAGAGAACATGGAAAACCTTTTCTGGAAGAAAAATATAGCAAGGAAGCTCAGCTTCAGAAACAGACAACTTAGGTGAATGTGCTAGTAAATAAATCCAAGTAGCAAAAACACCATGAAGAGAAGCAAAACCAAACTTACACTCAGGGATTCGTCGAAGACTCTCATGAGCTTCCCTGTCAAAAACCGGAAGATTCTAACTTTTCTGTCAGATCCAAGAGTGGCCATTTTCTTGCCATCAGGTGAAAAACTTATACTGGATGGGTAAGCCTTGCATTTGGCAAATTCATATAGATCAGTATCTGTTTTATACTCCCAGTTCACATTCTTGGGAAATCTGTAGTCATGAGGAGTACCAGTCCAGTACTCAACCATTCCAGACTTGTCAGAAGACACTACTACTTTGTAGACAGGGTTCAACCGTATCTGAGTAAGAGGAGATGTATGGAGTTTATCAAAAACATGAAGTGGCTGGTTATTTCCTCGTCCATCATATATGAATATTTTTCCTGTGCTTTTCTCTGATGTTGCAACAGAAGATATGGCATCTCCAGGGCAATATACCCATTCACATTGACCAGGGTGGTAGCTGCAATGAAGAGTGGAAGGAGAAAACAAAGCAAATAAGGAATAGTGTTATTTAGATAAGAATCTATTTACACTATAAACTTGAAATCAAATAATCAGAAGCAAATTTTGAACTGCATTTACTAGTCTTGCTAATATTTGTCTTCCCAAAATTCAAGTGTTACAACCAAGCTTTCCCAAAAAACACAATTCAGTGAATGGCTCAGCCCATTGCTGTTGCTCACACTTCATTTTCTAAAGAGGATGCGACAGAATGTGAAGGGAGAAAGTGGGTATAAAAGAAGAATAAGGACGGAAATCCAGCTAGATAAAACAAGTGGCATTAATGACTAGTACCCAACTTTTATGACTCAATAACTTCTATGACTTCAATTGCTGAAGTGAGCAGCTCAAGAGAGGCCACCTTCAAAACCAGAGCCGGGGGAAGCTCAGCATCCAGGAGCCTCAACTCAGAGCTGAGAGAGCCATAGAGGGAGCCTCAAATCCTGGACAGGACTTGCCTGGGAGCCAGCAGGTCAGCTGACAAGAGCAGCTGACTCACAGGAGGGCGCCAGGAGGAGCAGCACCAGCCTTGACTGGTTAAAAACCTGCCCCAGGGAGTGCAAGCGACCAGGGCAGTTCGAGCAGGATGGTGAGCACTTGTCTTATGACCAGGGCCCAGTCTGGGAGCTCTGCTTTGGCTGCCCCAGCCGTGGCCAGCGTAGACACCCAGACAGAGCTGATGAGAGGGGAGGCTGCAAGGCACAACTCGGGGTGCAGAAAGTGCCTGCACTGGTCTCCTGAGGGGAGGGTGCACAATGGGCAGGGCTGCCTAGTGGAGGTCCTCCTGCAGCAGGGGCTGAGCTGCAGGACACTGTTGAAAAATGGGGTTAATTGAAGAATGGGGTTGTAAATGAGTTAATTTCAAGGGCATTAGGCTTTGTTGGCAACTACAGAGATAAGGAAATGGCTAAGATATGGGCAGGAATTGGCCAAATTACTGATCTACTCCCATTTATAATAGCTCCCATTTATAATATCAACAAAACATTTTCAAGAACTAGGTCACTTACTTAAGCTTCAGCATGTTGATCATATCGAAGTTGACCACATCAAACACCTTCATTGCTTTGTCATCTCCAACTGAACAGAATAATGCCCCCTCTGAACTAACAGCAATACTCTCAATAACACCTATTTAAAAAGTTAACGTACTGTTAACACACAGGAAAAGAACATTCTTCATTTCAATATTCCACAGGGCAAAAAAAAAAAGAAAAAAACTACAGAGGTGGAAGCCTGTTTGGCAGCTGTTTCTTCGGCTTTTTTGATTAAATAGCTACCTGACTTTAATCATAAAAAGCAGTAGACGAACAAAAAAAAAGCCCCCAAAACTACGACACATTGTATCCCATCACTGTTTAGAATCAGATACATGATAACAAACTACCTCTCATACGCAGAAAGGAAAGCTTGTAACAGCAACTATTTTCATCTAAGTTAATTTAAAAAAACTGAAAACAAAGTATGTTACAAAATTATGCCTTCTTCAGCTTGCATCTCTCAAAAGATAAAAAGCAGCAGAACTCTATAGACTATTACACACCTAATTCTCAAAATCACTCTGCAATTGAACTTCCCACAAATTTTACACAATACTTATTTCTGCTTTGTAGACTTTGTTCTCACATTTTGTTTCTGTATGCAATGAGAAGCTAATAGTTAAGATCAAGAACCTACCATAACATTTTTTTATAATTCTAAAAAGAAATGGTACTTTCACTACCTATTAGTGGATGTTTTTCTTAATGTAACTGGGTTTTTTTCCATCAGGCTATTATTTCTAATAGCAATGATAAACCTCATTTCCTGCCCAGCCTATCTAGTGTTTAGCATATTATAGAAGAGCTATGTGCACTTACTAACTCAGAAAATTGCATTAAAATTATCAATGCTTAATTGCAATTCAGGTGATATTCATGACAATGATGCAGAATTTACAGTTGCAATAATGTGACATGAAAATAACAAAAAACCATAAAAAATACGGAATGAAGTAGCCTTACTTAAAGCAACATACTTCTAAACTCTGTGTTTCATGAACTCTGTTATGTACCTTGTTCACTTATTCATGTCTTAGAAATTCTCCCCACAGGCAGGTCACAATGTAATGCAAAAGTACTGGATCTGTGCAGAAGTCACATGTATTTTATTCTCACCTTATTCCTCCTGAAGTCTGGGACCAAAATGTAACAGGTCAGGGGAATAGATAAAGATAGGCAGACACCATCTAATCACTGACTGCAGTAAATGAACCCCAGAACTCCTCACCTCTTTATTTACACTCCCTCTTCATACTAAGAGCAAGGGTTGGGGGACAGCAAGGTCCTTTAAAGAGCAAAAAGCAACTTCTCACCCAGGTGACTCCGAAAGTGTTTAACAAACTCAATTCCTTCTTCCACTTTTTTCCAGAATTTCACATGTCCGTCATGACTGGCTGTTATAATAAAATCTGTCCTACAATTACAAGAGAAAATAACAAACAAAATTAGTGATCTCTGAAAAGTCAACAACTTGAACTGAAGAAATATATAATATTATCCTTTTTAACTATGGAAATTTTACATCTGGTTTCACAATAGTTACTATTAACTAATGCGTGTGTGTATAGAAAAACGAAGAAAGCTATTTCCTCAACCCATGCGGTTCTGCTTAATGTTTTGTTCAGATGCAGATTACTCTTATTCCTGTATATACTGCACATTGCAATAAGGATTTTAAGAGCCTCTTTTAGTCTACTTAAACAATTTTTATCTTGCTTTTCAGCAAGCACTGTCTTTTGAACTTAAGTTAAAAAAAAAAATAAACCCACCTTAAAATAGCCCCTCTGAGGGGGGCTAAATTTTTCACAGAAAATTTCCCTTATTAAAATTCTACAACAAAAACCTCTTAGTATACAAAAAAATACATCTGACAATGAGATACAGTGGGGAAAAAAAAAGGACTACTTACTTAGTACACGCAACATGTGTAATGACATCTCTGTGCATGTAGCTGCGTTCATACATTGAAGCACACGGCAGATTTGCAAGATAAACATGTTCAAATTCAAGAACTAAACAGAATAAAAATTAATATTTTTTTTTATAAAGGTATATGCAGCTTGTCTTTTCCCTCACTTTTCACCTTGAATTGCTTACTCCCATCTTAATCAAGAATATGCCATAATAAAAGAGGGTTACACTGCGGCTTTGTACTTGGACTTATTGATACTTGGCGCTCAAACTCTGCTTTAAACCAAACAGACACCTCCATTTAAAGCAACTATTACCTTGTCTGAACATATACAAAAAAAAAAAAAAATTTAGTGTCACAGAAAATCATAGAATATAAAAGATTTTAAGTTACTGACAGATGACCATCCACACCTCGTTTTTCCAAACCCAAATGTATCCCTGTGGTTTTTAAGAGATTCAACATGCCACAGAGGTATCGTAGCTTAAACTTTAAGTCGCAGCACCTACCTATTTGTTTAACTGGCCCACCTAAAATTATCTCACTTTCTGCTTTTGACTCTGATTTTTACATTCTAACCATTAACACCTGCACAATGGCATTTGTTGCTGAACCAGCAGGGTTGCATCTGCTGAGCACCGTTAAACTCAAATTTACTTTACAGTGATACCCAGAAGCTGTGGATTGCCAGGCAAACCAGTACCTAGGCTTCTCCTACTCCCTCAGCTTAGGGCAGTGACACAGAAGAGCTAACCTCACAGCTGACAGCAGCACAGCTTCAGCAATGCTGGCGCTGCAAGCAGGAACTCTTAGCGTGAGGATGTGCTCTAGAGGACGCAGAAATACAGCATCCCCGGACAGTAATTCTGAGCCCGAAGAGTCCCACCACGGCCCGGTCGTTTTATATACGAGACACGGCTTCAGGCCACATCCACCCGGGGCATCCCCCGATAGCCGCCCAACTACTAGTCACCAGAGGCTGGGACAGCTCCCACTGGGGCCTGGAGACGATCGATCCCTGTCCTCCGCACCAGACCCGGACAGCGCCACGGACGCCTCCCGGGCCCTTCCCCAGGGGAGAAGCAAGCGGGTGAAGGCACCCCTCCTCTTATTACCTCTCCTCTTTTTCGCCTGCGCGGCTTCTCCCGGGTGAGGCCCGACCCAGCCTTCCTCCTCATACTCCTCGTCTCCCGCCGCCGCTTCCTCGCTGCCGACCTTTGCCTCTGCCTCAGGCTCCTTTCGCTTGCGCTCCAAGTCGGGGGAAGCCATGTATGTCCGGGACACCAGGTAACGCGCCGCGCCTGATCCCACAAGCGCACGGAAGTACTGTTTGTCCGCGGTAGCTCCTCCCCGGAAGTTACGACTTTGGCTCCTCCCCGGAAGAATCGCTATCATTGGAGACGCAGCTGCTGATGTAGGCTGGCTCCCTGCGTCAGAATGCGTGCGCAGCTTTGATAATGTGAACGTCCGAGACTCAGGCGAAGCGGGGGGGTCGAATTTTGTGTAAGCCAGGCCGGTGGGGTCGCCGCGGAGGCGTCCGGTAAGGTTGACCCTGCCAGCTCGCGCTGAGATCATGCTTCTCCGAGATGGTTTCCTGATCGTCATCACGTGGTCTTTGGGGTTGGTAAGATAACCAAACATCAGAGAGATCCTTTACGGTGTCTGTTGTTATCTGTATGTTTCCCCCCCATTAATAAACTAATTACAATTCTTTACTGTGTTGCGTTTCTGTCAACTCGGAGTTCTCGGACTCCGGAACATAAATGGCGACGAGGGTGGGATTCCGGGTCTGAGAGAGCGTGAGATAAATAGTTGGGTATAAAAAGAATTAGTGGGGCCGGGTGTCGGAGTGCGGTGCTACCAGGTTATGCCGCGTGTTACTACGAAGTGGGGGTGCACAGCTACCGGATTGCGCCGCGTTTTGTACGTGGGAGCGTGTAGTGGGGGTGCACAGGTATCGGATCGCCCCACGTTCTGTACGTGAGGCCGCATAGCGGGTAATGATTGTTTGTGGTTTAAGTGTTGTAGTTGTGTGGAGTGTGCTCGTGGGATTCTTTGTGTGTGTGTTGAGGGCCGGGCTTGGTCAGTGGAATGTGTAGCTGCACCAAGAGACGGTGTTCTGTGTATTTTTGTTGTCGGTCTCGCGCAGAAGTTTTTAATGGGTAGCAGGTTAACGTTCCGGGCAAGAAAGGGTTAAAGCAGGAGCGCGGTTGCGGGCAGGCACTTGTAGCTGCTGCCGGGCTGGCAGGTGTTTGTAGCCACGGCGGAGCAGGGTAAGCGACTGAAAACAAAGGCAGTGAGGCCCCTACAGTTATTTGATAGGGGTGGGTAATCATGTTCCAGGGGAAGATGCCCTCCTCTTCGGTGCCGATGCGCCACCGGTGGAATGGTCAGGATGGACATCGGAGCCGTGGAGTACTTTGTGGGATAGGTGGGAAACTTGTACTCAGGTGTGGCCGGAGCCATGGAGTGAAAAATGCCCTTTCGATCTATTGAAGTATTGGGGACAGTTTTGTACAAAAAACACAAAGCCTAACGAGCTCCCGCAGCACGCTGGGCGGGAAGGAGCCCTGCTTAGTCTGCTTAAATTAACCTAGAGGTGAATCCAAGACTTGGAGGAACCGATGGATCGGTTGAAACAAGAGCTGCTAACTGAAAAAGCGAGGGGGGCAGTACAACCGCAAGCTTTATTAGCCGCCGCCCAACCAGCATCCGGCGGCCGGAAAAAAACCCAAGAGAAATTAGCAACATCATATGCAGCGTGGGCTGCGCCGCGCTGGCGGAGACACCCAAAACCCGGCGCGGATACGAGACCGCGGGGACCTGGAGAGATGGAATGGAGATATCTGGGGTACCAGTGAGTCAGAATTAAATACCAGAAGCAAGGCGGACGTGAAAAAGGAAGAGCCCGTGCAGCTCCTACGTTAAATGTAAGATGAGTACCAGGGCAAACAGGCAAGCAAGAACAGACAAATTGACAGACTGTAGTCCCAAGGACTACATTAGTAGTTTTATTGGGTAAATACAAGCAGAGACCAGGGGAGAAACCCAAAACTAGCCAGTTCGCCTCGTGGAAGAAGGAGCAGATACTGTATTGCTAGATGGGGTGGATCAGAAGAAGGTAAAAAAAAAAAACCCAAAACCCACATACTACTATCAGAAAAAGGAAACCCCACTGAACAAGTGATTGAAAAGCTAACCCAGTTATGGGATTTACCCGGATTGGGCTTGGACAAAGCAGCTCATAACCCAGGGAGAGTAGGAAAGGGGCAGATGTGGGAACTGCAAGCCAGCCTGTTCCTGCAGTGTGGGTAACTACAGAAAAAGAATAATCAATTGCTGATAGTGCACCTGGGTCTGGAGCAGGCCAGGGAGTGTTTGTGTGCATGGGTGCAAGGTTGTGCTAGGAAACAGCCTGAGGAGTGGTTGTTTATCAAAAGGAATTTATAGTGACTGAAGACAGCAACTGTGGTTAATGTTGTTTCTGTTTGGCTTCATAGCTCAGATCTAAACCCTCGGTATTCTGGTGGGCCACCTGTGTGGCTGTTCAGGCCTGGAGCAGAGTGCCTGGGTGGGTGTGGAGACTACTTTCACGGGTGTTCACTGGGGCAGCAGGCTCTCAGGAACCCTATGTGTCTTTTATAGACTGGCTGGACAATGCTATACAAAGGCAGATTGATGGTCACAGGGCTGCTCGTGCACTTGTATTTCAGCTAGCATATGAGGGTGCAGTTGTGGGGATTGCAGGGCTGTGTTAGCCCCAGAGAAAAATTTACAGACATTGATGAGTTTGTTGGGGACTATGGGATGTGATTCTAATTATTCAGCTTCTATTATGACTGACCAATTGTTACAGTCTAATTACATGCTGATTTGAGATTTGCTGCCTACCCCATTGAAATGAATCTCGACAAGAAACTTGCTACAACATGAATATCTGAAATGACTGTTGAAGCAAGCTCAAGAAAATGGATGAAAGAGTCTGATTACTTTCCATCATGATGTGGAAAAGATACACCAAATTCTGGAAAGACTGAAGAAAGAGGACATCAGTGGTGAGACACTTCCTGCAGATGGTCACCCACAGCTACAGGAATTCTAAAGAGTATTTCATCCTGTTGTTGTTCTACTGATATTAACCCCTTCATATTTATTTTTTTTATTGCTTCAAGCTTGTTTTGTAGCCAGTGTGCTATCAACAGCACATAAGGGATTTGATTCAGTGATGCTGTCAGCATGGGTCCCTGGACAGGTTAGTTGAATCACCCTCTGATACAATGGGCTGTCCAGTAGGGTTCCCACAATGGGACGCAGACAAGCTGGTCGGACGCAAGGGTCTCATCCTTCTTGGGACAGTGACAGGCTGATCAAATATAAAGGGTTCAAGGAAACCCCCCTTATAATATGACAATATGGTCTGAGCCATAGGGGTTAGTAAGTATTGCTTTTGATTCTGCATGTACATCAGTGAGCATAAAGGGCTGGCCACCTCTGCCCTCCAGCAGCACCAAAGCTCCTCTTCATCTACTGTCAAGATGTCAGAGCAGAGGCTTGTAGGGCTTCTGTATTGGCTGCTGCACTAATTATTCTGGTTTTATTGGTCATATTGGGTTGCATTCCAACCTGCCTGGCCCTTTAACTCTGCAGCTGCTTCACATTCGTTTCTTTCATCAGAATGTCTCTGCTTTAAGGAGACAGTTTAACCTGTCTTCTTCTCAAGCAAAGCAGATTTTTTCAGGTCTTGCCCCGACTGTCAGTCAAAAGCTTAATCCTCATTTGCCATGTGTGTAAATCCTTGTGGCTTAAAGGCGAATGTGGTTTTGTGATCCTTTGGGCCTGCAGAAATGGGAAGGTTCAGTGGTAGGGATAACCTGGGGAAGGGGGTGTGTTTGTGTCCTCCTACCTACAGGTCTGCAGTGGCTGCCTGCAAAGTTTGTCAAGCCATACCGTGAGCTGGATAGACAAGTTGGAGAACCTGATGCCTCAGCTGCAGGAGCTGACCATGGAGATGCTCAGCAGAATGTGACAGAGGAAGAGAAAAAGGAATGATTTGTAAAACATCACTTGGGGGCAACTGGAAAGTAATGACTTGAATATGCGTGCTTGCAATGTAGCTATTATTAGAGGCTGTGATTTTGTATATAAACCACCTGTATTTACTAGCCAGTTGCTAATAAGAAACTACACCTTGTATGGATTTGTCACTTGTAAAAGAGATGTTAGAGCATGCAAATTCACAGCAGCTGCTAGAAAATCCTAAGGCAGAAGCTAGAAAGATTCTAATGCGATGGTATTATTATAAAAGAGGGAATGGAAACAATTAAGAGGGTGGGAGAACCCCACTGGTGGGAAGTTTTCTTTGGCTGGTTCTCCGCTGCCGCCAGCATCTTCAAAGTGCTGCTGCACCCTGTAGTAGTTGCACTGCTAATGTAAATGTGTGTGCGTTTTGCCATACCTAGTGACTTGGTACTGGGTGAGGCAGATGAAACTCTGCATTGACAATGAGGTGCAAGGACTGAGGCTGGCCAAATGCCTCCTACCGTAGTCAAGGGCAAGACTGGGTTAGCCTCTGTGTTTGCCACCAAGAGGAACCTTTAGCTCTGCTGTTAGCTGCAGCCCAGCAGGGGCTGAGTGGTGGGAACACATGCCATGCCAGACCTTGATGTGAGAGATGGCCTCCTCTGTTGTAAGAGGGCCATCCAGGAGGGAAGGGCAGCCTGTGGATAGCCTGAGAGATGATGTAGTCCAAATCACCTGCTCAAGCAGGGTCATCTAAAGCAGGTTTCATCATTAGCATAAGTAACTATTATAAGTAATAATAATATAGTAAATAACTATTGTACTTGAATCTTCTATTTTCAAAGGCTAATGTCAAGAAGCTGCTCTTGTGTGATTTAAGATTCCTTAAGCAGGTAAGGGGATAAAGAAAGCCAAGGACTGTGTCTTTGGAAGTAACAGCATCTATCTCCTGGTTCCCAAGACTCCCAGTATATCTGACCAATGCATTGGTGAAACCTTGTTTTTGGAGCCTGGACATCACCACTTTGCTTTGCTTTTCCTGCATGTCATCTAGAGACTTGTTACCAATTTGCGAAGAACCGACACCAAAGTGCTTGCCGCCATGATTGTGCAAAACAAAATAGGACAGTGATTGATTTTTTTGCTTTTGCACATAATCATGGATGTGAAGACTTTGACAGGTTATGGTGCATGAATTTAAGTGACCAGTCCAGTTGAATACATGCATAAATATAAAACCTGAAGACCCTCAGTAGCCAGCAAGTGGAAAACATCAGGTGGAACCCCTTTCAGGGATGGACATGGGGGGTGGGACTAGCTGCGAAAAGCTGTTGTATTACAAAGTGGTAATAGGTGTTTTTATGTATTTTATGTTGTTCCTTGTCTTTTAGCGCTAATCCGTTCCCTTATAGACAGTATATTACATAAAACTGTAGTATGGATGGTAAAATACTTGTGTGTTCCAACCATGGACCATGGGGTGGCATGTGTCAGTGACACTAGGTAATTGTCCATGGTGGAACACACAAAAATAGGGAAGTACTGTTTGTCCGTGGTAGCTCCTCCACGGAAGGTCTTGCTTTGGCTGCTCCCTGGGAAGTCCAGCTTTGGTTCCTACTGGGAAGCTCCGCTTTAGAACTCCCCGGAAAAGTCCCGGCCCTGGAGGCCTTTCTAGGTATTGCCTGGCCATTTACTTCCGACGTAGGCTGGCTCCCTGCATCAGAATGAGCGTGCATTTTTGTTAGTATAAAAGCCTCACGCGATGCGGAGAGGCAGAACCTCATGCCACCCACGTCAACATTGCCTCCGCGGCGACATCCGGTAAGGTTGAGCCTGCCATCTCGCACCGCGATGATGCTTTTGGAGCTGGTTTCCTCATCGTCATCACGTGGTCTTTGGGGCTGGTAAGACAACCAAACATCAGAGAGATCCTTTACTGTGTCTGTTGTTATCTCTATGTTTTCCCCGCATTAATAAACATTAATAAAATAGTTATGATTCTTTATTGTGTTCCGTGTCTCCCAGCCCCGAGTTCTCGAACCCCGGAACACCGTGTTATGTAATGTCACCTTCCCGCGACACTCGCCGTCCCCATCACAGCGTTGACGGGCGCCTTGAGAGTGACGCCACGGGGCGCAGCCAATGAGCTTGAAGCGCGCGCAGAGAAGTCCGTGAGGAGGGTCGAGCGGAGCGGAGCCGTTATGGTAATGGATGGAGATGAACGGCCGCGGCTTCTGCCTCTGCCCCTGCCCCTACCCCTACCCCGCGGGATCCCGGCTGCCCCGCGGCCCGCTACCGAGCCGGGCGGCTCTGTTTCCTTGGCTTTGGGGGCCGATTGGAGCAGCTCCGTGGAGGCAGGGCAGCCGCGGCGCCGAGGGAGGGAGGGCTTGAGGGCGGTGTGTTTCAGCCGTCAGGGCCGTGGGCGGTGGGGAAGGATTGCGCTCAGCCCAGGCCTGCGGGCAGTGACCGCCCTTCTCGGGTCTTTCTGACGCCAGTGTAGCTTTGGAGTATGTGCCTTGGGAGAATGGGAGCTCCCAGCCTGACATCTTTTTGTGACGTTGTTTGTGTTCTGCTTTTACCCTTTTTCCTGAAGTGAGCTTCCGGCTTTGTGAAGTTTTGTGTTGGTTTGTTCGTGGGTTTATTGTTTGTTTGTTCCTATTCTTCCTATCGGTTTTCTTAGGGCTTCTGTTAGTTTACTTTCCCATTTCTGAATTTCTTCATGTAGTTTCGTACTTATTGACATGAAACGTTTTTTATAAGGCTTGTCTATTCACTTGGCTGGCATAGAGCCTACAGTACGGACTTGGCCCGGCGTGTATTTTTTTACCTAATTGTATAGCTCTAAAGTAAGAGGAAATAACATCTTGAAACTGGATTGCGCAACTAGTAATGACATGCAAAAGAAAAAGCATGTCAGTTTTCTGTTGTGGTGTACAACTGAGAACCTAATTTTACCATACAGAAGTAGGGAAAACTGCAAGCTACAAAGGAAAATATCTGAACGTGACTCTTTGTTGTATGTACTTTATTACGGTAATTAACAACACAGTTTTGGGGACCACAAGTCGGATTGGCTTGTGCTATAGAGGCCTGTAGTACCTCCTGCTAATATATAGGCAATAATAAAATCATTATGATCATTTAAGCATTTGAGGGTGGGGTTTTTCTGTGTACTCAGAGACTTATTTCATACAAGGCTTTCTTGTTGCTGGATTATTTTTTGCAGAGAAGCATGGGGTTAGGACTTACTCCACCCCAAGACATCTTTCAAATTTCCAAAGGTTGTATATCCCCTCTGCCACTTTATTTTTGCTTCCCCCCCTTCTTTTTTTTTTTTTTCCACTTTTTTTTCCTTTCCTCTCTCCCCCCCCTTTTCCGCTCCCCCCCCTT
>WYDI02034922.1:0-20226 GCA_009867235.2 Psittacus erithacus
AGGGCCCCATTTAAAATCATTCTTCTTCCGGGTCACATGATAGAGAGGGCTTACAATCAGACTGTAATTTGGGATGTGCATTCTCCAGAACTCCACAGCACCCAAGAAAGCTTGTGTTTTTTTCTTATTAGTTGGTGGAGCCATTGCTGTTATCTTGTTGATCACATCTGTGGGAATCTGGTGACCTCCATCTTGCCATTTTATTGCCCAGAGTTGAATATCCTGTGCAGGTCCCTTGACCTTACTTTGTTTTATGGCAAAACCGGTTTTCAGCAGGATTTGGATTATTTTCCTCCCTTTCTCAAAAACTTCTTCCACTGTATCACCCTACACAATAATGTCATCAATATATTGAAGGTGTTCTGGAGCTTGCCCCTATTCCAGTGCAGTCTGGATCAGTCCATGGCAGATGGTAGGGCTGTGTTTCCACCCCTGAGGCAGTCGGTTACAAGCATACTGGACGCCTCTCCAAGTAAAAGCGAACTGTGGCCTGCACTCTGCTGCTAAAGGAATTAAGAAAAATGCACTGGCAATATCAGTTGTGGCATACCACTTGGCTGCATTTGACTCCAGTTCATACTGAAGTTCTAGCATGTCTGGTACGGCAGCACTCAATGGTGGTGTGACTTCATTTAGGCCACGATAGTCTACCGTTAGTCTTCACTCTCCGTTAGACTTTCGCACTGGCCATATGGGGCTATTAAAGGGTGAGTGGGTCCTGCTGATCACTCCTTGACTCTCCAGTCTACAGATCAGCTTATGGGTGGGAATCAGGGAGTCTCGGTTGGTGCAATATTGCCGCCAGTGCAACTGGCGTGGTCACGACTGGCTTTTGTTCTTCGACCTTCAGCAACCCCACAACAGAATGATCCTCTGAGAGAGCAGGCAGGGTGGACAGCTGCTTAATTTCCTCTGTCTCCAAGTTAGCTATACCAAAAGCCCGTCAATACCCTTTTGAGTGTTTGAAATACCCTCTCCTGAGATAGTTTGATTTTTATTTTTTTATTTTAATTCACTGAATAAAGAAGGTAATGTATTTCAAAGAAAAGAAGTAATATAATGATTACTATACAGGCTTAGCTGATGCTGTTACTTCCTTGTTTCATAGCTGTGTCTATATTCATCAATATCTAATAATTTAAGGCATTAAGCGAATATTACAATACTTGGAAAGGTAGATCCAGGGAAAAAAATAATACATTTGCAAGAAACATTATGGTTTTTTTATATCACTCAACATCAAAGAATTAGTAGGACACTGAGAGGATGTAGACAAAGTAAGAGAATAACTCAAAAGCAGAATACAGTTACTACTCATAATGTGAGTCAACCATACACACTGATTTTCCTTCACTTTGATCCATCTGAGAATCGGAACTGACAGGATGAGTCTGCATCAAAATGAATTAGCACAAATGAAGACTGACATAGGAAAAAAAGAAGGAAAGATTATAATTAATTTCTATAAAGCGGTACTACTTCTTCAGCTGAATTACTGAATTTTATTTAAGTCAGCACTGTTCAAACATATTGAAATTTTAATTTCTTTTATGTGTATTTTTTTGAATTGAAGTATTAGGGAAAGAGAAAGCTTCACTGTGAAAACATTGGGCTTATTTACACAGGATTGCACAATAGTAAAAAATAACACGAGAACACATATTAACTAATGGATGGCATAAGTTACCCTTTCAGGTAGATGATGACTTCTAAGTCACTATTTAAATATAATGTAGGATCATAAAGACATAAATTGAACTTAAAAGTAAACCAGTTAAACATTCTTCTAAGTATTATATCTTTTTAATTAGCTTGTATTAATCATTACCATGGGTTATAAATATATATATTGGAAACAGTTAGGAATGACTAGTAAACGATTGATAATAACTTTACTATTTGAAGTGAAATACAACTGTGTACACTTATATGTCTACAGGATAGACAAGCCCTACTGGTCATTTAAAGTTCCACTAAATCAGGTTGCTCAAAGCCCATCCAACCTGGCCTTAAACACTTCCAGGGATGGAGTATCCCCAGCTTCTCTGGGCAGCCTGTTCCAGTGCCTCACCACCCTCACAGTGAATAACATCTTCCTAATATCTAACCTAAATCTACTTTCTTTCAATTTGAAGCCATTCCTCCTTGTCCTATCACTACATGCCCTTGTAAAAAGTCCTTCTCCATAGTTCAGTGGCATTATACATCCTTTCCTAAGACGCTTCAAATAGGCCCAGTGTAGCTGTTGTGTTCATTACGTCCACGGTCCTGGGGGAACTGGCAGGTGTAGTGACTAAGCTGCTCCCCACCATCTTTGAAAAGTCACAGAAGTTAGGTGAAGTCCTTAGTGACTACAAAAAGGGAAACATCATATTTTCTACAAGTGTAACAAGGAAGACCTTGGGATATACTGACCGTCAAACTCGCCTCAATGCTCAGTAAGATCATGGAACATAACTTTTTGGAAGATATGGCAAGGCATATGGATGACAAGTAGACAATCAACATGGCTTCACAAAGGCAAAGTGACCTTCTACAATGGAATGACTGCACTGGTGGGTAAGTGGGCTGATGTCACCCATTTTGACTTCTGCAAGACCTTTGACATGGTCCAGTGTAGCATCCTTGTCTCTAAACTTGAGAGATATGGATTTGATGGACGCACTATTCAGTGGGTAAGGAGTCAGCTGAATGGCTGCATTCAAACAATTGCAGCCAAAAGTTCAATGTCCAAATGGTGATCACTAACAGCTGGTATCCCTCAGCAGTCCATATTAGGTTGACCTTGTATAAAATAATAAAAAATATATGACCCTGTATAATATAATATATATTGGGCCTTGAATCTGTATAATCATTGCTCAACAATAACAAAAAAATCTCTGTATAATCTGCATTGTTTCAAGCACAAATCCAAACCATCACCCCATACTAGCTACTACAAAGGAAGTTAACTCTATCACAGCCAAAACCAGCACATTATATAATGTTAATGAGATAAGAAATATTTCAGTAGCCAAAGACCTAAATACTATCTATAAAATAGCAGTGCTATTTTCAAGTCTTCTTTATCTTAGTTGCATTCATTCTTCTAAGAGAGAATTTTAAGGATTTTAATTATTATTATTTTAAATAAAATTAGTTATTTGAATTCTTCTCTTTCCCAATGCTTTCTTGATCCTATTAAAAAAATAATTTCTCGTCTATTTTGCAATAAAATCTATTCCATTCTATCTGTATTTGTATAATGTTAAATCAATGCATGAACTGTCACTTCCCTGCGTTGCCACATAGAAAAAATTAGCAATTTTTAGACTGGATACAAGTCTTCAGGAAAGTTTATTGTGTGAAATTTTATTTTGCAGTCTCAGAAATCAACTCTTTGTAATTTTCTTGGCAAGTTAATTGAAAGGTGATAACATGACAAGTACTAAAACCATCTTTGTGTTCTACCCTAGAAGAGTGAAATATATTTTGTATCTGCATCTTTTAAATTATACTTGTTGTTAGCATTTTAAAATTATTATTATTTATTGAAATTCAGCTAATATTTTAAGGCATAATGCATAATTTATACAACTATTTAATATTTATTTTAATCACTATGTGTCATCTCTTAAGTTTGAGGCAAAATAATCAGTGTATGAGTTCAGCTGTAAATAGTAATTTTATTTTATTCTTTTTTAACCAAAGTTGCTTTTCTTATGTTTTGGATTGACCTGGATTAATATATTCAATTGTTGGCAAGTTTTGTAAGAAAAAAAAAAAAAAAAAGCTCTCGGTGACTTTTGAAATAAATGTTCCACATATCTGTAATTTTTTTCTTTATTTTAATAGCATATTCTTTTTTATGGCTAAAGGTCCTCTGGCATTATTTCAGGCTGGGATCTAGTTGCAACAGTGCTCAAAAAAGGAACACAGTCACTATAATATTGAAGAATAATGGTAACATTATTCTTTTCTATCATTAAAATATTTTCATTTAAAAAAATAACTTCATACAAACCTTGCTTTGTTGAATAGCAGAGCAGGAGGGGCAGCTGGGCTGAGGAAGGAAGGTTTGTAGAAATAGCTATTGTTTATAATGATTAAAAATGGCAAGACAAATTATCCTCTCAATACATACTCAGCATGAAAGTCTTTTAAAAATGTATTCATGTTCTGATTGTTCATTACTTTCTTTTCCCAGACATTTCTTAAACACACACTTATTACAGAAGCACACACATGTGTCTTTATCCAGAAATTCATGTCTTGAGCAGTATGTGTTTATCAATGAAAAGCAGGTGCTCTCTTTTTGCTCATCACCATTTGGATTGCTTTCAACTGATAATGCCTTTAAAAAATGTAAAGAATGCCTGCCAATTTTCTATCAGAAATAGTATAACTCGTCATATTTTTAGTTTTATTGCCAAGAATATTTTGTTTCTCGAAAGCTTGTATTAGGCTCTCCTACCACTGATGTCAATCTGGATCAGTCCAGCTGTACAAGTCAGCATTTCTTGGCAATGCTCTGTGAGAAGCTGGCTGTACACGCTCTTTGTCTTTGAAACATTTAAACTACAACTTAGGAAAAAACCTCATTATGCTTTTTTTCTCTTTACCAGCATTTTTCTTTATTGGAGTTCTTATGAGTTGAGTTTCATGTGATGGCTCTTTCCTGCAACGTAAAGGACAGTTCTAATAGTAAGGTACCATCCATGTTTATGTTGCTAAAGGGGTTATCCTGAGATACATATAGAAGTCCTGATTCTGGTTTTTCTTGAGAGTATTCAGCTATGTACTGTGAACATCTAAATGTTGACTTCTGTGTGTAAGTTAATGCCTGATTTCCTGTTACAATTAGTGAAGACTTAAGCTCACTTTGGTTGCCTATGTTGCTATATGCATCTGGTGCCACATGGAGTGTCTTAGCATACATAAAATCGTGGTTTCCAGAGATGGAGTACGTATGGAAGGGATGTACCATAGTGGTTTTTGGAAACAGAGAGAATGCTATGCTCCTAATGAAGCTTCTATGTGTCTACTGTTAGATGTCTAAGCTTGCATTATGATCTGGTGAAATCTAAGGTTTGATTGAGTTGCTTCACTGTAGTGTCTATTGCCATATGAGATGCTCTAAAATATTCTCTCTGGCACCCAGCTTCCACTATTAATCTTCTGTCCTGAAATATCTACCAGTCCCATGTGGGGATCTCTGATAAACTCAAGTATCTCAAGTGATGTAAGGAACCTTGGCATAATCAACTCAATGTGATCTTTATGATCTACAATATGAAACTGGATAATTTATTTTGAGAATAACAGTTTTAATTACACATTTTATTTTTAATCTAAAGAATACCAGTAGTCCTTTAGTGACTCACTGGAATGCTAGCATGGGATTGAAGATACAGTAATTAATAAAAAATCTTTATGTTTTGAAAAATAAAGTATTTCTATGCTGAATCATATTTAATGAATGACTGTCTTGATATATTTCATAAAGTGAAACCCGTTACAACTGAAAGTTGCCCAGAGCCCCACACTGGTTTTCATGGATCAACAGTTTCCTCCTCAATGTGTAAATTTTTTTTAGAAGTATTTCAATATTAAGCTTATTAATATAATAGAATTTATAAAAGGAATGTCATAGCTCCTTCTTTTTTAAATTTCATTTTGCATAAAGTTCAGAAGTCTAAAGGACATTGATGAGGAAGAAATGCAATGATGTGTGAATTAAATCTTTTGGAAAGGCTTGGCAAAGCACATGTACAGTGAAACTGATAGGTAAATGATGCTTAATGATCCATTAAAATTTCAAATTTTACCAAAAGCGTTTTTCCAGCTGCATTCTGTTCTCATACAGTGCAGTTCCCCAAACACTGACTCTTTCACATGACGATGACCAAGACTGCCGCCCCTCCATCTGCCCCCCCCATCATCATTCAGGATCATGAATGAAGATAAGCAGCAGCAAAGAACAAGGCATAGAAGCTCTTCAGGAAATAAAACTGGAAATAAACCAGAAGATATTACAGGTGTGCTGGGGTTTGTAGTTGTGCTGCACTATTGTTACTTTCTATCCCACTGAATGCAAAACAAAACTGTACCATCTACATTAGGATTCCATGTGGCACAGTATGACCAATAACCTATGTTTTCTCTGTTTAATAGAAATTTGCATGAAGATATGTTCCAGAGATGCTCATTCTGTTGGCTTACTTGCACTAAGCAAATGTCCTGCTATACACAGACTAATGCCTGATACAGAAAGCATGAACATATCTGTATTTGTATAGAGATGTTACTGCATACCACTGGTTTTTTTTTTCAAAATTCATAATTGGTTTTGTATCATATTTAATAGAAATAATAGGTGGGCTTGCATCGATACACACAATTCAAAGAAGATTTTACTGAGAACTGCATTTTTCAGGTTAACTGAAGATTTAAAATATTGACACCGCACTGTGAGTTAAAAATGCCGTCATTAATACATATTACAGATCTTTGCAAGGGTTATATAATCAATGCCTCTTGAATAAGGTTATATAATCAATGCCTCTTGAATAAACCTTATGTGACTAGACTCATTTTAACACCTGAAAAATCTATGACTCATGCAGTGGGGTCTGTATAAGGTACACATAAAGTAAAAACATATCACTGAGTTTCACATATCAGTCACATTGTTGGCAAATAGAAATGACGCTCAAAGTGAATGTTACTGGGAGATATTGTCAATATCTGGGAATTTTATTACAAAACCACTACCAGCTACCAGTTTTTTGTTGTATCTTTTTTTTTCAAATATGACAACTGCTACATGAGACACTAAAAATGAGCTATGCATATGCATTTTCACACTATTTACTATTTTCAAAAGCTTTATAGGGCAAGAAGGCCAGGAGACCTCCATGAATGTATAAGGGACTGCTGAGAAAACTTAGCAGGAAAAAAGAAGCTTATAGAAGGTGGAAGCAAGAACAGGCAGCCTGGGAAGAATACAGGAACATTCTCTAGGAAGCTAGGGATCAGGTCAGGAAAACTAAGGCCCAGTTAGAATTGAGTCTGGCCAGGGATGTCAAAGATCTATGATTCTATGATAACAGGAAAGGCTTCTATAGGTATGTTGCTACCAAAGGACAGATGAGGGATAATGTGGGCCCTTTCCAGAATGAAACAGGAGAACTGGTTACACTAGATTTGGAGAAGGCTGAGGTTCTCAATGACATTTTTGCCTCAGCCTTCACTGGCAAGTGCTCTGACCATGCCACCCAAGTCTTGGAAGGCAGATGCAGGGACTCTGAGAATGAAGACCTTTGGCCCACTGTAGGAGAGGATCTGGTCTGAGACCATCTTAAGAACCTGAACATGCACAAGTCCATGGGACCTGATGAAATCCATTCATGGGTCCTGAAGGAGCTGGTGAATGAAGTTGCTAAGCCACTGTCCATCATATTTGAAAACTCATGTCAGTCAGGTGAAGTTCCCAATGACTGGAAAAAGGGAAATATAACCCCCATTTTCTAGAAGGGGAAAATGGATGACCCGAGGAATTACAGACCAGTCAGTCTCACCTCTGTGCCTGGCAAAATCTTGAAGCAGATTCTCCTGGAAAGCATGCTGAGGCATATGAAAAACAGCAAGGTGGTTGGTGACAACCAGCATGGCTTCAGTAAGGGGAAATCCTTCCTGACCAATTTGGTGGCCTTCTATGATGGGGCTATGGAACTGATGAATAGGGACAAAGTAGTTGACGTCATCTACCTGGACTTGTGCAAAGTGTTCAACATTGTCCCACATGACATCCTTGTCTCTAAATTGGAGAGACATCAATTTGATAGGTGGACCACTCAGTGGATAAAGAACTGGCTGAATGGCTGCGCACAGAGAGTTGTTTTCAATAGCTCGGTGTCCAGCTGAAGACCAGTAACAAGTGGTGTCCCTCAGGGATCAGTGTTGGGACCAATTCTGTTCAACATATTTGCTGGCAACATAGACACTGGGATTGAGTGCACAAGTTTGCCAACGACACTAAGTTATGTAGTTTGGTTGATATGCTGGAGGGAAGGAATGCCATCCAGAGGGACCTTGACAAGCTTCTGAGGTGGGCCAATGCCAACCTCATGAAGTTCAACAAAGTGAAGTGCAAGGTCCTACACTTGGGTTGGAGCAATCCCAGGCACAGCTACAGGTTGGGCAGAGAAGAGGTTCAGAGCAGCCTTGCAGAGAAGGACTTGGGGGTGTTGGTCAATGAGAAACTTAACATAAGGCATCAGTGTGCGCTTGCAGCCCAGAAAGCCAACCATATCCTGGGCTGGATCAAAAGAAGCTTGACCAGCAGGTCAAAAGAGCTGCTCCTGTTTCTCTACTCTGCTCTCGTGAGACCTCACTTGTGCCGTTCTGGTGCAGAACTTGTGCAGAACTTGTGCAGTTCTGGTGTCCTCAACAGAAGAAGGGCATCGAGCTGTTGGAGCAAGTCCAGAGGAGGGCCACAATGGTGGCAGGGGGACTGGAGCACCTTCCGTATGAAGACAGGCCTAGCAAGTAGAGGCTGTTCAGCCTGGAGAAAAGAAGGCTGCGTGGAGACCTCATAGCAGCATTCCGGTGTTTGAAGGAGACCTACACGCATGCTGGAGAGGGACTCTTTGTCATGGACTGTAGCGATAGGACAAGGGTTAATGGGTTCAAATTTAAAAAGGGGAAGTTCAGGTTAGCTCTGAAAAAGGAGTTCTTTACTGTAAGGGTGTTGAGACACTGAATAGGTTGTGCAAAGAAGTGGTAAATGTTCTATCCCTGGCAGTGTTTAAAGCCGGGTTGGACAGAGCCTTGGGTGACATGGTCTGGTGTAAGGCATCCCTGCTCATGACAGGAGGGTTGGAATTAGATGGTCTTTCATTTGGGAGCAGAGGACTAAATGTAGATGAGAAAGTATTCCAAAATGGTTTTGATCCACCAAAATCAGGGGATAATAAATATTTTCACAATACTTAATGTAACATACCCATTTTGTTGTGTTGCATGCTGTAGTTTTTAAAAGCCCTTCTCTTTCTGAACTATTTGCTAGCATTTTCAATCAACATAATTAATCAATTAGTTTTCAATTGTCTGATAAATTTGAAACTTAGCAATTAACAGGATATGCTTTAGGGAATATTTGACTGCATTCTTATCCCTAGTATTGAGATGTAAACTTAGAACTAATTATCTGAATTTAAGTAGGATTTAATCCTACTTTACACCAATGTAATTGAGAATAGCATTTAACTTGATGGTTTTTTCTGAAACAAATGCCTCCCATGGGAGACCTTCTCCTTTCCTAATATTGAAACAAATCAGACAGGGGAGTTGTAACTCAGTACTTGCCTGAAAGGAAAATACTTAACTAATGCTATTGGCACTTAGGCTGAAGCTTTCAGAATCAGGAATTAATGTAGGTCACATTCTCACAACTGCCAGAGGATGAAAACTTCCAGTCACATGAGCAGAACATGCCAGGAGGACTTGTTCTTCCTTTTCTTGCAGCTGTATAATGTCACATTTTAAGGACTGAAGGTGGACAGCAGGATTATGACAGGGAATAAACTTGTTGATATTACTTGGGTATCTCACACTTCAGATCATAGGGTGATAGGGTCATATAATCATAAAATGTTTGAGTTGGAAGTGACTTTAAAGATCATCTAGTTCCAACCACCTGTCACCTTCACTACACCAGTTTGCTCAAAGCCCCATCTAACCTGGCTTTGAACACTTCCAGAGATGGAGCATCCACTCCTCTGCACAACCAGTGCATGTCCCACCACCATCACAGTAAAGAACTTCTTCCTAATATCTGATCTAAATCTACCTTCTTTCAATTTAAATCCTTTTCCCCTTGTCCTATCCCTATATGCCCTTGCAAAAAAGTCCCTCTCCAGATTTCTTGTTGGCCTCCTTTAGGTAATGGAAGGCTGCACTAAGTCCTATCTGGAAACTTCTCTTCTCCAGCCTGAACAACTCCAGCTTTCAGCCTGTCTCCATAGCAGAGGTGCTCCAGCCCTCTGATCATCTTCACAGCCCTCATCTGGGCTCACTCCAACAGATCCATGCCCTTCTTGTGTTAGGGGCCCCACAGCTGAATGCAGTACTCCATAGAGGGTCCCACAAGATCAGTGTATATGAACTGTAGTTTCTCATATTTATATCAAGGTAAATTAAAACTAAATATATAATTCAGGTGATACAGGATATTCTGTAAGTCACTACCTATAAGAGAATTGTATGCCTTTAGTTAAAGAATCTGAAGTTATATACACTGTGGTAGTCTAGTAATAGTCAAAAAACCTACAAAGCAGCAATTGAATATGCAGCAAATTAAGTTAATTACTTTCATGCCAGATGCAGCAGTACAGGCATCTACAGACTGCATCTTTAAAACATTTAATCAGTTATCAATCCCTGATTAAAAGGATAAAATAAAATAAAATAGAATCCTGAGTCTGGCACAGAAAAAGGTTTTACAGAAGAGATGCAAGACAGATTTGACACGTGGAAGATGTAGGTATAGAAGCTTGAACAGTATGTAAGAATATGACAGCTGGAAATAAAGCAACTTAGACAGCAGTGAGGTAAAAAAGAATTTTCCAAGATTAAAAAAAAAAATGCAGACAACTTATACTGAATGACCAAAAGGCATTCCACCTTTATTATCACAAAGAGAAATTTTGTGGAAAATGCAAAATGTAAAGGTTTCCTTCAGAAAACAAAATTTATGACTAAAGAGCGGAAAGAAGTATTGTTGAACCAATGGGAAAGTACTCTCTTCATGTTTGTTATTGCCTATGATTCTCCACTGTAGTTTATTGAAATAGCTATGGATATTATTAGTTCTCCTTTACACAGTCAGAGAAATGCTTTATAATTTCTAAGGATTTTTTCCTCAGTGCTTATAGTTTTGTTGGGGTTTTTTTCCTTTTTTTTTTTTTTTTTTATTTGGTGGTTGGTTGCTTGCTTTTTTTGTTGTTGTTGTTTTCGGTTTTTGTTTGTTTGTTTTTATTTTGGTGCTGAATACTTTAGTATTTACTTTAAATGGAATGATCAGTATTACCAAGTTTTAAGATTAATTTTGGATCTGAAAATAACTATTTCAAGTTTTGAAGTCATGTGGCTACACACTCATCCAGTATATTAAAAGACAATCACAGAGGAAAGCTGAAAAGCATGAATCATTAAAGAAACCAACAATAAAGGTTTGCTAAATATATGCTAAATATAACCCCTCTTTTTTATGAATTGCTTCTTTTTGTTTGGTTTTTTTGGGAATATTGGAGTGCTTAGACACTTCCCAGCTGCTCCACTAAAATAATAGTAGTGTTGATTATTTTAGTAAATTTGCAGGTATAAGAATATAAGAACTAAAAATGTTTTATGTGTCCAAAAAAATGCCATGCTTTTTTCCAGCTTTATGAGCTGTTCTAATAAATCTTGGGTCATAGCATTCTAGAAAGCTTGTCATGCTGTTGTAGGCTGGTTTTATTGGATGTAAGGATATCTAATATAGTTGGGATTATTACACAATGTGACCAAAGGTATGCAATATGCCACTTTCCCTTCTGGAAAAAAAAAAAAAAAATCACAGTAATAATTTAGACAAACTTTGAAGATACAGGAAAAGTCAAAATGCTGGAGAGGGACTCTTTGTTAGGGACTGTAGTGATAGGACAAGGGTTAATGGGTTAAAACTTAAACAGGGGAAGTTTAGACTGGATATAAGGAGGAAATTCTTTACTGTAAGGGTGGTGAGGCACTGGAACAGGTTGCCCAGGGAAGTTGTGAATGCTCCATCCCGGCGGTGATCAAAGCTGGGTTGGACAGAGCCTTGGTTGGCATGGTTTAGTGGGAGATGTCTTTGCCCATGGCAGGGGGGTTGGAACTAGATGATCTTAAGGTCCTTTCCAACCCTAACTATTCCATGATTCTATGATTCTATGACAAGAATAGTCCAAAAGAAAAACATTTTTAAAATTTTGCCTCTGCCTTGAACTTAGACACTTGTCTAGGGCTGGAATGTACCTTTTTTTAGAAATATAAGAAAGTTTTTCTTTTCTTTTAAAATGAGAGCAGCCTTTATTGTCATGTTACTCCTGCTGAGATTTTGTAATACAGCAGGAGTTACAATATTGTCTAACAAATTAGGTTTGTGTTTAATGCCTTCTTCTGCCTAAACAAATTTGTACACATCTGTTGAGCTATAGCCGAGATTTGTAACAACCTTTTCTGCAAAATCTATCTCACAGTGCACCTGAGGATACAAAAGTCCTGAACCCTCAAAAAAGCAATAATAAGGAGAGTGACCTTTGCATGCTGATGAGCACATTCTTCTGGCTTTTCTCTCATTAATCTTGAGTAAAAAAAAATCAGTCTTAAATATAAAATAGTGAAGCATTCCAAAACAAAGACATAAACCAAAGACTTTTTCTTCCTGAAGAGCATTTTCAACAAGAGTACCTTTACTGCTATGCTGTATAATCAGGCTATTCATTTACATTCTTACAGAAAAATAATTATGGTTTAGACAGGGAGGATTTGGGCGTCTGAGAGCACACCAAGCAGTGTAAGGTTATTTTATAATGCTGTAGAAGATGCTGAGCTCAAGTCGATGCTTATAGTGTGGACAACTGATCTCATTGTCTAAATGAACCTTGCTGATTATAAAGAACAGAATTGCTAACAGTAAGTATCTAGGCTGGATGTGCGTAGTTCATGATTTTCTTTGTTTCTTATTTCTAAAGAAAACATAACAGAAATGGATGCCTTTTTACCTTTTTTTGTCTTAGCCGACTACATCGGAAAAGAATCAAAATCTGATGCTGTTATGAAAGTTTAAGTTTTTTGTTTGTTTTCTCCTTCGTCTAAAATGAAAATAATTGCAGACAGATGTGATATAAAATATAAGTTGTATATGGTCAGATGAAATTGATTTATACTAGTTTGAACTTTTTGGTGTCATTATATGTCATGCTTCATACAATAAATTAGAACACCACCCTCGTATAACACTGGCATTAGGAGTGATTGTACAGGAGCTAGGAATTTCTCAGTAAAGTCTGTTTAATTAGCTTTGGAAAAAAGGTCAAAAAAACATAGTCGTTATTTTTTTTTTTTTCTTGGTGCGGCCATTCTTCTGGTTGTCTGTGTAAGACCATGGCACCATAAGGTGATGCCATACACCCTGGGAGATCAGTTACAGGCATACTGCACATAGCTACAATGTCTACATGTGTAACATAAAAGTCTTTCCCAGTTTTGTTTTTGTAACTTATGACTGAGACAATAACACAAAAGAACAAAAAAAAACCAAGAGCCCCCACACACACACACAAAAAAAAAAAAAAAAGAAAAAAAAAAAAAACCAAGACCCCCCCCCCACACACAAAAAAAAAAAAAAAAAAGAAGAAAAAAAAAATAAAAGTTAGGTGAACATTCAGAAATACTTATCTGGATCCAAGATCTACGTTGCAAGTCTGCAAAAAAATCCACATGATTACACCATCTTCCGTATTCTTGGCTAGACACTTGAACTGCAAAAATATTCAGCCTTGATTTCAAAACCACTACGAATACTATCAGTGTGACAACCACCACCCATGAAGAAAAGTATTATCTATTTTCTTCAGCTAAATATTGGATAAACTGGTTGAAGTATCTTTGATGATGATGGCCCATACATGCATTTTAATACTTTGGAAACAAGTCAGAATGAAATTAGCTGTAATCCACAGATTTCTTGTCTGTTTGAAGCAGCTAGACTTAGCTAATTGTACAGTTTTTGAGGTTAGAAAACGACATAGTGTGTCAGTTGGGCCTAAACCAAAAGATCAACAATGAAAGGCTTTTATGTAAAAAAATAAAGAAAACAAACAAAACTCAAACTACTGTATGGTTAAAGGAAAACATTAAGGGCATGTTAGCAAAGTTCTAAAATTTTTAATTAATCATTCTTATTGCTATGAAAATTAATCTAGTACAAACTAGGTGAATCAAGTCAAGATACAACACCTTTATTTCTTTCACTTAGGAACTGATAGATTGGTATTGTTAAGTTATGTTAATGTTTTAATGTTATGCTGTGTTATGCATAATTTATAAGTCTAGTGCCAAAATGCATGAGTGCTCTTCTCTTGATTAGATATTTTAAGGGCTGAGAAATCTGCAAACTCTCTGGCTGACGTTATTTTATTTAGCAAACCTGTTAATGGAATGTTGGTTTAGCATATTCACAATGAGTATATTTTAGAAGAATGGTAGATATATCAGTAAGTTATGTAATAAAAAGTGTATGTAGATAATCCATGACAGCGTTAATTATTTCAATGTATCATGTTAACAAAACTAAGGTAGGAATAGATTATTATAGACTACTACACCTGATTAAGATGTCTCATACTTGTTTCTGTAGAATATGTAAAATTCTCTGTTCTACACATTTAAAGATAACAGAGTAACTGTGTTAAAATTAACAGAATAAAGTGTGAAGTGTCACTTATTCTGAATTTTAATGCTGAAACAGTGCTATTTTTTGTTCAGTGAAGTCCTTCATAAGCATTTCAAGTACTGACAATTTTTTAGGGATTTTGAATCTCATTTGAGGTGAAAGAACCTGGTATAATGTTGCAGAAGCAACTGGGGAGGTTTGGCAGTAAAGATGACATCAGAAGACAGTTTTAAAAGACTGGGCTGCTCTAAATTGGTGTCATAATTCAGGCTAGACAACTATGGTTTGAAGAAAACTACTGTTTGAAGAAAACTCCTGGCTTATTGTATCCAAATGCTTTAATGAATAATTAGACTATATATTCCTTTTGGTATAACTATCATAGTCCATCTTAAATGAATATAGGGGTTTTGACTCTCTTGTTCCCACCGAAAACCCATTACAGAGCCTCATGATTCCAACAACTGGAAAACTCTGGCTTAAGTTTGTTCACAACTGGTCCATACTAATATGTTCCAACACCACCAGTTAAGATATGTTCTTAACTGTTTATCTTTCTGACCACTCTTCTTAGGATAACTATTCTGTTCTCTTTTTCTGTCCACTCTTTGGTGTCTTTGTACAGTTATATTCACCTTTCTGAATATAAGTGAGCCAAAAAACCCATACAAAATTCTAGAAGAAACATTGACAGTGCCTCATGAACTGAAAATAATACTACCTCTGTTTCCTAAGAAAATTTTCCCTGAAACATTTTAAGACCAAATCTGCCTTTTCATTACCTTATGACCAATATTAATCACCCTGCGCTGACTATTCTGATGTCATCCCTTTATTATCGTTTCTGATATAACAGCAACTGTTGGCCAGTCCATTTGTTTCCAAATATGTGACCTTGTATTTCCAACTATGAGGTTGTACTCAATTCTCATTAATATAGGTCAATGTTCTTCCTGCTCTTCTTCTTGTTTTATACCATCTGAAATCCATTTTCTTCCTAACAAAACAGATAGGAAGGAAAAATCACAGAGCTGCAGTTAATGAAATATTGTAAAAGATCAAGGTGTATGTAATCAGAATAATACATGTAGTCTGAATTACACTTGAAAACTATGCTTTAAATTGTGAATGCAAATAAATGGGATCAAATTATGAACTGATCAATAAATTAACACACAAATTGACTTTTTTTTTTTTTCCTCAAAGAGAATGACAGTTTGAGGTTTTTGTTTTTTACATCTGTATTCATTTGTTCTTATTTTCTGATGCTCCTCTTGTATACATCATTTATTTTTATACTTTTAAAGACTTAATAAATAAGTCTTATTTTGTCATTTAAACCATCAGATAGTACCTAAATCTTTATCAAGCCATACAGAACTATTTAAGGGACTAGGAAAGGAAGTATCATTTTACTAAATTTTTCATTGACTTTAGATATGACGTATGCCAGAATATGTAAAGCAATATGGTTTGAAGAGACAAGAGAGATGTGATGTGATATTTGGTGAGATTGTGGTTGTGAAAAATTTATATCTAAAGAGAAATTATACTACTAATATCAACATAAAATATTTTAGTAAAAGAGTATATAACTACCTCAAACACCTACTTTTCTACAAGCTACAAGCTACCTGACAGTTTCAGTCAACAAGAAGGCTGAGAGGTTTTTTTCATCTTTCTTAGGTTTGCTTTTACTGAGAAAGTCACACTGGTTTCATTCTCACAGGAACATTCTTGATCAAGATTTTCTGACCTCTAATACCTCTAAGAAGAATTTGTATGTAAGTAGAGCTGTTGAGACATAGATAGACAAGTATTTTTAATTATTTGGTTCTTCATTTAGATTTATATCCACCTAACGTATGTGGATGATTCCATTAATCTCAGATAATCATAAGTTTAAGTATATTCAAAAATCAATATGCATTTGTGTTTAGTAAGTTCAGTCTGTTTGGAAAAGAACTTATAAGTGGAAGAATGGTACAAAGCTCTCCACCCTGTTCTTCAGGAATGAGTTTGTTTTCCAAAATGTCATCAAGGTATTTCAAACATATGAGAGTGATCTGAACAAATCACCTTCAGAGGACCAAAACAGGGTACCATAAGCAAGAGTGTTTCTGGAGTCCCATTTCTTTCACTGGGAATGTGAGACTACACACATGGCAGTTTGTGATCAAGGGGGAATGAGAAAGAGAATTTACTAATTTACATGTTGATAATTAAAGGAGAACAATGGTCATTAACTATAACAAAAATATGTAGAAAGGAGAATCTGTAATGCCTTCCATGAATAGATAAGAAATGAAGTGTTGGATTCTTGCTCAAAGTTCAGGGAATATAAAGGGTGGGTACATTTTTTCCATGTAAATTGATGAGATGGAGTTATTTTTCTTCAGCTTCCTGTTGCTCAGGTTATCCTCTCACTGTCTGCAGTGGGGAGGACATAGAACTCTCTTTATTCTTTCAACTAATCAGCATCGAAAGCATGAAAAAATCTGTCAAACTGTATCAGATAACTTGGCTATTGCTTTAGCTTCCTTAATCACAGAAAAGGGAACAACCAAGTTGTTCTGGGCTTTTCCTGCACTTTGATCACTTATGCTGAGAAATTACAGAGACGAAGCATGCAATAAAACTGATTTTTCCTGTATCGCCCATTTTTTCCGGATGAAGTGGTTACTGTGTTGAGCTTGATTTTCTGGAAAAAAGCAAGTTAAGAGATATTTTGCACAATCTGTGGTTTCCATTAAGGATAAAGTATTAAGGTCTCACCAAATCTATTTGCTTTTTGGCCCTATGTAGTGGAGTGAGAGTCCTTCAATTCGATCTTTGAAAGAAGTGAAATTAAGGAAAGAACACCCTTTGTTTTATACCAGTTTGTGATTTCCATTTTCCTTATTAGTCAAAGGAAAGAAAGTTGAATAATGAATTAAAAATACTCATTATATGTGAATAGATGCAGAAGCATACACTGTCCTTCTTTCCCCAACTTTGAGAAATGCTGAGCAGTGGAAAACCAATCTAAATACCATTTTATTGTGTTCAGGTTTGTGCATACCCAAGACAAGGAAGACCTGCTACAGAATATAACCTCTCCCAATCTCGTTTTGTTACAAAGCATCATGCAGAGAGACCAATAGTAGTTTCATTGCAGTAATTTGTCACCTCATATAGTCAACAGAAGATAAAAGTGTCAAACCTGCACCGACAATTCCACCTTCCAAAACTTTAGCTTCTATTGTTATTGTTTCTTGCAGCAAACAATCTTTGAAGAAGATAAAATGAGAACAGAGAACATCTTCAACAAAAAAAAGTTCCTTCTTAGCCAGCCCCCCCATAAAAGACAAAGTTTCTATATTTTAATACAACACAAACTGCTACTGGGTCAGGAAGATAGTTTGCTTTGGATGTATGTACTTACATAATACTTGCATAGAACATGTTGATGTGCTTAGGAAAAAAATTGAACGTAAGTCATAGAATCATAGAATAGTTAGGGCTGGAAAGATCATCTAGTTCCAACCCCCCTGCCATGGGCAAGGACACATCCCCCTAAACCATGCCACCCAAGGCTCTGTCCAACCTGGCCTTGATCACTGCCAGGGATGGAGCATTCCCAGCTTCTTTGGGCAACCCATTCCAGTGCCTAACCACCCCTACAGTAAAGAACTTCCCCCTTTGATCCAATCTAAACTTTCCCTGCTTAAGTTTTAACCCATTACCCCTTGTCCTATCACTACAGTCCATGACAAAGAGTACCTCCCCAGAATCGTTGTAGGTCCCCTTCAAATACTGGAAGACTGCTATGAGGTCTCCACTCAGCCTTCTCTTCTCCAGGCTGAACAGCATTGACTTACTCAGCCTGTCTTCATACGTGAGGTGCATGTCATGGACATATTAGGAAATAAATACCTTTAGATAACTTATTTTAAGACTACAAAACTTACAGAAAATACTGCTCCAGTATTTAAAGGGTGGTTACAAAGCAGAAGACTTCCTTTTTACAAGAAGTCACATGGAAAAGAGGAGGAGTAATGGGCACAAGTTACTCCCAGGGAGATTCTGACTGGACACAAGAAGAAAATTTGTCACAATGAGAACAATCATCCATTGGAATAATCTCCCCAGGGAAATGGTGGATTCCTCAACACTAGACATTTCTAAGATTCAGCTAGACAGCGTGCTGGGACATCAAGTCTAGGTCATGCTTTGCCTAGAAAGGTTACATCAGATGATCCTATCCAACCTAGTATTTTATGAATCTGTGATTCCATGAAAAATTGCAAGTGAAAGGAATTTGCTAGCCACAATTTAAATTTAAAAAAAAAAAAAAAAAATCCTCACAAAAAATTAAAACCATCACCAAACCCCCACAACTTTTCAATTCAACCATTTGCTGTTCTTAATGCTTCTTGTAAATGGATTTGTAAAATAGGCTGCACTATCTCCCACTTCAATAGATACATCTGATTTCCTGCCAGGAGGTTCAGCTGAGAAGTAATAATGCCCTAACCTAATACAGATAGACATATAATGGTATAAATTTCATTAAAAATAATGCAGGCATTGAGTGGTAATCCTCATCTTTTTCCACTCAATGACTTTCCTTGTTTAATTCAACAAAAAAAAAAGCAACCAACCAAAAATCCCCCCCCCAAACAAAGCAAAACAAAACAAATAAACAACTGTCCTGGGAAGGGTGAGATCACTGCTTGGTTTGGCTGGGTGGTGAGTGGTTATATTCTCTTCCCTTGTTATTTCCCTTATCGTTATTATTATTAGTGGTAACAGCAATGGTTTGTGTTATACCTTAGTTACTGGACTGTTCTTATCTCAACCCGTGGGAGTTACATTCTTTTGATTCTCCTCCTCCTCCCTTCAGGAGCCAGGGGGGAGAAATGGGCGAGAGTGAGACAGCGACTGTGTGACTAGGCTTAAATCATGACAACAACCCTCCAAAACCTACTAAACAGAAAATGACCAGTAGCAAAGAATTCATTAATTCAAGCATGTTTGGAAAAGATGAATAAATCTAGAATGATTCTGCATGATGCGTAGTACTAATTTATTTAATTTAGCATTCGATTCTAAATAGTTTGTTGGTTAGATATTTAGAAGGCTTTTATACGTAGATAATGAATAATATTTTTCCGTACAATAATAATTTAGAATGAAAGGCATACTTGTAAATACATCACTGTTATCTCTCTAAAGAACTACTAGAGTTTATTTGTACAGGATAAGCATAAAACACTCCTCTATATTGTCAAATAACAGAATGAATTATGTCTTCAATTTTTTTTATTTATTTTTTTTTTTTTTTAGCAGATTACTTTTGTGGTCTTTCTGCCTCTAGCTATTTCATATTTGTCGCTATGCAGGAGTCACGGACAATGCTGAGCCGACCAATATGATTAAGCAAATGCCGTTTATCGCCTCTTAACACACTGCTTATATAACAATCTTAAACAAGGATGTGCATCATAACTTTTGATTGGCCTGACAACATTGTTCACACGCTGGACAACAACGCTCTATTGGCTCTTGCTGGGTATCCACGTGCTTGCCTCGTGCACCCTGCAGAGACACCATCTTTTAACCCCGAGGTGTCTGGATTGCTCACAAGATGTCGCCGTCGCGCACCCAGTCCCAGCAAATCCCCCTTTTTGTTTTTGAGCAATCCAGACCCCCTGAAACATTCTCTGCATTAGCGCTTTTCCACAGGTAATTAAACTACATATAACGCATCTTATCACAACTAA
>WYDI02034924.1:0-24116 GCA_009867235.2 Psittacus erithacus
GCCCAGGGAAGCTGTGAATGCTCCATCCCTGGCGGTGTTCAAGGCCAGGCTGGACAGAGCCTTGGGTGACATGGTTTGGTGTGAGGTGACCCTGTCCATGGTAGGGGGGTTGGAACTGGATGATCTTAAGGTCCTTTCCAACCCTAACTATTCTATGATTCTATGATTCTATGATCTATACCATAGAATGAGAGCACATGCTGCATTATAACTCAGTAAGTATGTTTTTTAACTCCTATATATGTCAAGTATCAAAGTAACAGCAGATCACAGTGCAAGCATACAACAACACTTAAAATGATGCACACCACATGCACATAGTCCTTTCCTGTAGGCTTTCAATATTTTTACATCCCCTGAAGCAGAGATTCATGGGCGTGATTCTGTAAAAAAACCCACTACAAAAACCATGGGGAAATCACCAAATCATTGAACAAAATTTAGAATGGAAAAACCACAGAGAGAAACCAAGCTACATTCCCAGACCTGTACAAGGAGCATATTATTGTCTGCTATGTACCAAGTGAATTATACTTCTTGCATCTAACCGAGCTTGATATACGTTGCCCTGACCCTTCTCTGATTGATTTACATTATGTTTCTAGGCAGTACGAACAACCTGAACCTACCATGTCGTTAGTTTGCTTCATTTGCCTATACCAACATGTAATCAATGCTTCTTGAAGTCCAGATGACTTACATAACTTTGAGGAAAACAGACTGACAAAAGAGAACAAACCCCCCAAAATAATCACCGTGACACAGCTTTATTTTTAAACATTAACTTCTAATAAGTGCATACATTATGGTAAACACTCATCTCGTTCTCTGAAAGCTATTTTTAGGAACCACATTTGCATTCAGGTTGAAATTCTGTAGAATCTTAACATGCTGCAATTGAGAAAATTAATTAAAGCAAAAAGAAATGGAGCCTCAGAAATACTGCCTCAGCCCCGGTAATGATAGCAAAATGGTTGAAAGATTCTGCAAGCTGTGTCTGGTCCAGTTTGAATTTATTGGCAGAATCTTACAGGCAAGAGACTAAACCACTTCCGAATATAGAATTAAATGGTTGGGTTTATTTAATATCCATATAACACTACTTTGAAAAGAAATCCTTTATTCTATTGCTGCTAGAACAAGAGAAATGCAGATTTTTCTCTACTGCCTGTCAAGCGAAGTCCCTTTTTCTTTTTTCTTATATACATGTGCTGTGTGAAATTCAGCAATTTCATTTCACAGAGTGTCTTTGGCATTAGCCACAGTGTAGAGTAACTGGAACTACTGAAGTTCATCTGATTTCACACCTAACCTATGCAGCCTCAGAAACTGTACGTTCCTTCAATGAAAAGAAACATAAATTGCCACAGTTTTTCTGGGGAAAAAACCTCATATTCCTTGAGTTTTCTGATCAAGACAAGCTTGCCAATGAACAGAACATGTGCTTATGCTTTGTCATAAGATATCTACATGGAGCCACAGGATTTCTGGGTCAAGGTTTTTTTGCTGGTGTTTTGGGTTGTTTTTCCCCCCTCAGCAAACACTGCATAATGATGACATTATGAAAAAAAAATATCACACTTCATGCACAGTTTCTGCCTCAATATTGTGGAGAATTAATGTACGGCTTTCAGAACTGGAATAAAATTTTTCCATCCTTCAACTACTTGCATGTTTCTGTCCACCTTAATTTCTCCCATCAAATGTAAAGCAACATCTTTGGAGGAGATTATGCAGGAATAGTTTACTAAAGAACAGTGGCTTTTAATGTTCTCACAGCTTCATCTAGAGCACCACTGCACTCTGGATTTTATGATCCCAGCCTCATGTTCCTACCATCCCGCTGCCACAAATCCTAAGGTGGTTTTGATCACTTTCCAATCATCTTCAGTTCTAATGATGCATTCATTGCCCCTCCTGTTGAAGTCCTCTGGCTACCTACCTCATCCTAAAAGGCAGATCCCAGCAGTGGTTCAGTCTTTGTGCTAGGTGCTGCAGAGCATGCAGCAAAAGGAGCACAGAAGCTGAAAGCTTCATCCCAACTAGCAAATAAATAGCTCATCCTCGCTTGGCTGTTTATGGTGCCTGACTACATATAGCCTCTTACTTTCAAGCATGGGCTTAACAAAGAAATAGCCCTCAGTTCTCATTTATTTCAAGGTAAGTGTTCTGCATAGTCTGGGATCATAAAACCAGAACAAGTGATTGGAAAAAGGAGAGGTTACGGCAGAAAGCTGGACTAAACAGCTGTACACAGCTCATCTTTTGTTCATTAAGGACTATCCTACAGTGTGCTTCTAGAAACACAAGAGCAGTGGTGTAATGAATTCTACCACAGTAATTTCAGCTGCTGAAGGATCTTCAGAAGGTAGTTTGGGGCAGGGGAGGTGAAACCTCAAAAGACACTCACCAGTCATCACATTAGGGATAAAAGGTAAGACTATCTGGGGACATCAGAACATATTAATCTCATCAGACCAAATTTTTATCCCCTCAAAATTATCTCTAGGACAACTTGTTCGAAGGATATTCACTGCATGCACCTTTAATTACGAGTCAGCATACATTTTATCCTTTAGCCACAATTCATATTCCTTTTATGACCTCTGTTTTAAAAAAATGTGCTTGCCCACTTTAACCTGGAATCCACACCACTACATACCCAGCACTGCCATACCATTTCTCTGCAACTCCCTTTTCCCCTTAAGAGTCAATCAACGCTAGCAAACATACAGAGATGCAGCTTGAAGTACAGTTCAGCTATTGCCATTTCAGATGCGAAAAGACAGAATTTCCAGGAAGAGGCTAACACACTGAGGGGGGAGGAGATGTGCCCATTCTCTTACATCTCCTTTTTAAGATGCACATCTTATTTTCCTCATTTGTTTCAGCCGTCATTTCTGCCTGCAAGGGAGAGCAGCTTCACTTTATCACCCACTGATACTTGATACTATTTTGACTGTCAGCCTGTTCAGAGGCAAAACGAGAGGAACAAGCACCCCAACATGAATGTCACAGGATGCATCATTACATTCCTGCCCTATCCTGGAGCACAATAAGCTCCCAGCATCCAGGAATTACACATGCAGGCAGTGGTTAACCAGCAGACACTCCTCCTTCTATAACAAAAAGTAACAGAAAAATCATTGTGAGGAGCTGATTCTTTATCTATAGCAATATTTTTTCTTATAAATCACAGAAAGAGAGCTACTTCACAGGAACAGAAAATAACCTTGTGGATAAACAGCCAATGTCACTGAGACTTGCAGCTCTGCATGTCATGCAAATAAATTTCAGGTTTTTTGTATTTGGAACCGACTATTTAAATTGATATTGAAGCACATTGATGAATTTACTGCCTGAAGTTATTAGAAGCACATACCCTCATGCCCTAGGTGACACATTCATTGTTTTTATTATTACTGTATGATAATTTCCATATCTTTTTTATAAGAAACTCTCCCTGGACTAAGTAATTGGTCGTTGTTCATGCATGTTTTAATACCCTTCAAAAGAAAGGTTTCCCAACAAATGCTAGCTAGTAGGAAAGACTGCTTGAACTGCCATTATTTTTATGGCAGATCTCCCTAGTTGGCCAATTAATTAAAAGGTATGAAAGTCTTCTTAAAGTCACTTGAAGAAAGAAAAAAAACAACACATAAGCCAAGACAGACAGTTATGGGGTTTTGTTCCTGTCTTGAACTGATTCTGTTAATGTACACAGAACTGCTAAAGATGTTACAGCTAATATTTCCAGTACAAGCCTGTAAAGTCATCAACACTAGCAAACAATGTTACATTTCTACACACTAATTTTCCCTCATTCAACTAACACAGATCACTTAATTAAAAGTGACAGCACAAAAGGTGCCTACTTGTAACTATGTGAAAAGTATACTGCTTTGTGTGTACTGCACTCAGAGAAACCAAAATTACCTGGGGAAGGCACAAACCAGCATGACAAACAGAATGTCATTGTAAGGAACTGAATTCACAGCTTTTCATGCTGACATTTTTTGCACATAGATGTGACAAAAATAACGGCAACAAATGAGCTTCAACAGGAACCTTCATAATTGACAAGTTGGACATGCACATTCAGAAAAGCATGATGGCATTCCAGCTACCTGATTCATAGGACTAAACATTTAATGAATCCTTTATTCTCTCCAGGTGTAGCAAAAGTTTCTCTTAACAGTATGAAAGCTCCTGGAACACTGAAATGGAATCTGTATCAATTTCTTTAGACACAAACATGCTGTAAACCCACTAGCTGTCTGCTAGGAAGGCTCAGGCATCCCAGCAAGACAAGGCATTACACGAAAGATCCTCTGTTTATTCAGAGCAGCAGTGGAATCTAGTTCTTGACTTACTTCTATCACTCTGACCGTCCCACAGCTTCTCAATAGCTGCAGCTACCAGGGCTATGATGAAGACCAAAGCATTAGAAACAGTGCTCAACAATCCAACAGGCATTAGAGGCTTACATTTGGGTTGGATTAGCTAAAAATTTAATGCACATGAAAAACTAAAGTTTGGACCTTTAGAACTGTAACGAAATGATGGAAGCTATACTTCTAGATGCAACCTCAACCATCAAACGGGCGATAATAAGACATTTAACTTTGCTCTACTTGTGAATACTAGTTATTTTTACCCATGCATGCTCTTCCTAGAGCTTTCTAGCCCTCTTCAAGGAGAGGAGGCTACTTCTGCAGAAAGAAAAGTAGCAGAGTCTAAGGGTATTAGAAAGATATCACCAGGTTAACACAAACAAAAGGATCACAAACTAGTAAATTTAAGACAGAGAAATTCATCCGTGGAACCTCATTTCAATTGTCATTATTTCATCAGCACTAACAACTGATAAAGGACTGTTTTAAGATGACACTGATGGCAGAGGGGAAGAAAAAGCAAATTATCCAGAGCTTTTGTGGATGTGCATGGTATAGGATACTGCTTGATCTAACGCAGCAACTGGAGAAGTTACGTAGCTGGAATTCATAATATATACATATGAAGCAAAAGCTCCTGACTGAATGTTCTGCCCTAACCTACTGCTTCTCACTCAAGTGTATGCAAAAAAACCCAATACCCAGAGATTAAGTTAACAAGCTATTTCCAGAAACTCAACAAACTAAAACATGAGGAATGGCCCAACAGGAGCTGAGAATAACAGGGAATTAATTGTTTGATTGAATATGGCAGTGAATCAAGCTCACTGAAGTAGGCAACTTTCAAAGCATGACTGCCCTCTTCCTTAATTGTCATTTTTTTCTGTGCCATCTTTGTGCTAAAATTCTCAAGTACCTTGTTTGTTTTCTGGTACAAAAAGGTGTGGCTGCATCTATCTTACTTCCAAGCCTCTTTTATCAATTTGTTTTGTGCCCAGATCTCTAGCAGCATCTTTCCTCCTGCTCGGTAAAGAAGCGAGAGGGATGAATGGAGGAGAGCGTTAGTTTGTTATGCTGCTGCTTCTTTTTCTCATTTTTAGTACTTCAGTAACAACAAAGCAGCACTCGGGAAAATTATTAAAGAAAACATCCCAGAAATAAATTAGAGTCTAAATGAGGCTGACATTGTCAGTAAGCTTAAACAAATTACAGCAGTTATTCTTAGAAAAACAGTTCTCTCCAGCAGACAACACATCAGTACAATGAAGAGTATACATAGCACGCTGCTGAAGCCTGTTTCCTTGGCAATATACACCAAAATAATGCATCAGAAATGTTACCGTTACTATGAAGTTTTTTATCAAAACCTAAAAATCGATAATCTGTGGCCACTCAAGCTTGCTGTAATGCCAGTCGTACAATATTTCAGAGAGAGAAAAAAAAGCCATAGTAAGCATTTCAGTAGTATAATTATTTTGGGAGGAGAAAAGGATAGAAGTGAGAGCTGCAATATTTTGCAACTCTAAACCACAAAGTGATGCACAGTTTGCTAAATAAGGGCTCTAAAGATTTATCCTTGGTGCCTGAAAAAGTGTGCTGGCCTACAAATATGTAGAGTAACAGGAGAGAGTAGGTCCTTTCTGTATGCAGCTATCAGTGCTGCAGGTTTTTTCCTTCTTGATGTTTAAAGCAGCTGCATCATATCAAGCAGGATTAATTTCAGTCTGAACAGTACATTCTTGATTTCTGCGCCAGCAGCATTCAGACCTATTCAGATCTATTGCCTAATGCATAGCTGCTCACTGCAAACCATTAAACTAGCTCCATTTGTGCTAAGAGTTGCAACTGGACTTGTTACCCTGGGAGTACAATGCTTATATGTCAGTCTAATGGATAGTTCTTTCCAATACAACTTGTATATCATTAGAACAACTCTCCTTCCACTGCAATTCTGTTGCTAGTTTTTTATGCTTTTCCTGTTAGCGAGCAAAGCCGATGTTATTCACCTACCTAACATATCTTAACAGCAGAATAATTTTCCCTGCTTGCAGAAACACTGAATATCCAGTGTTCAAACATGTACAGGCATAGCAGGTAGTACAGCAATGTAAAATCATAGAATAAGGTAGGATATTAAAAATGTTCTCATACAGAAAGTATGAAACATGAGGTCCCAATTCCATGTTTTGAAACATGGAGGGCATGCATTCAGACCTATCATTACAAAGGAAAGGCGCATTCCACATGATGGTCTAGGTTTCTAGTGACACTGGATGCCTTTTTATTCTCTACCAAGGAACAAAGTCCTCCTCATCTGTTTCTATTATTATTTTAACTTGAGAGGAATCACCAACTCCATCAGTGTCTCTGGAAAAAGCTAATATAGAAGAGTGAAAAAAAAGAATCACTGGGCAGCTCTCAATTTTGAAAGTTTGAGACTGTTCTCAAGACAATGCACTACATATGGGAAGTCTCGTGACTATCATAAATACCTATCATAAAATCCTGCTTACTAGAAACATTACATCACTAAGCAAGCTCCCAGTGAAAGACGCAAAACCAGGTTTCCAGACTGACTGTTGCTTAGAGTTGAGTGCAAAGTAACAGAAGCTGGAAATCAATTCATGACTTTAAGTGCAAAACTTGCATTTTAGAATGGCATTGTTCTTAATATTTCACACAAGTTCTTATTCAAGCTTTTTTAAATCTGTATTTTTCTGTTAAGAGTTCTGAGACCATAATTTCAAAAGACAAAAAGGCTCAGAAATGTCTCACAGCATCACCTTGCGCTCAGACTCCAAAGCTGGCATAGCTGACATAGCAAGCTTCTGAGCTACCTTAGAAGAACACAGATCTTTTCCATCCTGTTCAATGAAGTGTTAAAGCATCACTCATGCCTACTGGTAAGCAGCGGCATTAACGCTCAATACTTTACAAGGTAGTCTGTGGGCACAAACAAGTACATTTAGTGCATGGGAGTCTCAGCAAAAGGAGACTTCCAGTGGGATTTTTTCTTACAGGGGAGCACAGAGGAAGGGCTGGCAGCTAAGAGCATTTTTTTAAGCTTTCATGAGTGTGTTAATGACTCAAACCAAAAGGAATAAACCCATAACCCTAGACACTCATTAATTCTCTGCAAAATATATAGGCCAGAAATCATTAATGTTGCGAGAAGCTTCTGTAGCTACAGTGGTTTTAATTGACTCTCAAATCTCCTGTAATCATACACTTATGGCACAGGTTATTTTATTTATTTGGATTTCAACAGAAGTACCCATCTCAGATTTTATTAATATTAATAGGAGTAAAAACGATTACAGACCTGATAGATCACTTAAAAGGTAAGCAGAACCTCATATGGATACAAAGGCTAGTTTTATACATCTGTAACACACAGCTGTTCTGCTTGCATGGTACAGCCACCTCAAGCACACTGACAAAAACCTCCAAAAAAGGCCAGAAGACAATTAATCCAGCTACTCTAAATTCTATAAGGTTTAGTGACACCAGATGCAACAGATCTGAAGAAATGAAAATATCAGTTATTTAACATACAGTTTAAAAGATGCCTTTTACTACCCATAATAGTGTTGATGTTTTGGAAATTAGAGGGGTTAGCAGATTTCAGAGGAAAAACCCAACAGTGTTGGAAGCATGAGGGGCATAAAGCACATTTCTTTGGCTACCTAGCTCCTTTTATTTTTGAATGTGATGTGTGAAAGTCACTCAGCCTGTTCAGAGGGAGAAGAAAGGAATGAGGCAAAGGAACCCCCTTTCAATTGTGTGAAGCCCACAGAAGAATCAGGAACAAACAGCGCTTGTTCTTAGGCAATGGCCTTTTAGGTAAAAGAAGAATAAAAGTCTAACTTTCCATACCAATCTGCTATGTCTGCCTGAGGCATATAAATTAACTCACCAAAACATGATTCTCTACACTGGAGAATCATCATACATGTACATTTCTTCATGAAGCTTTCTAGTGGCAGTGTTCTACAAGGCCTGGTTAGTAGAGCTTTGCCTACTTGATAAAACAATGTCTCGTGAACTCCACACACATTAACTATTTGGTAGATAAACAGTTTTTATACCAACATGCACAAATTTTAAGTCTATTTCTTTATTAGTCAACTGCATTAGCCATGTGTATTGTCTGATTGTCTATTAGTCATGTAGCTGGCATATCTTAAACAAGGCATTAGCATTTGTTGTGCCCTAGAAAAGGACAATCTAAAAGCCTGACAAGAGATTCTATATGTATTCAAAATGGAGAAAATAATTCGGCTCCACACCTCAGCAACAGCAAAGCAGAGTTTCTCAGCAAGCACCAAACAAGGCCAGGAAGACTGAAAGTTTGGATTTGGAGTTTTGCATAAATAAACCATGGCAGAAGGGAAGAATATTGCAAACAGCAGTTCATTATGGATACTCCAACATTTTTTCTTGTCCTCATCCTCCCCACAGGAGTTTGAGCAGGATCCAAATGTGATCCAAACTTGTAAGAATTGAGACATATACTTTTATAACTGCATAAAAACACAAGTAGGCAAAAGAATGTTGCAAAGACGGAGTAGCCCAAATAGCACAAGTTAAAAAAGGAAGACATGAAAATGCCCCAAAATTAGACTCAGTGTTAAAACACTTCTTCAATTTCATGAACTTGCAGGGCTTGTAAGGAGTTAAGGTTTAAAGATAAGTATGAAAAATCTTTGTCTATATATTTTAAATTCAGATTCCCTCCATCCAAACATTCCAATTCACAACTGTTTATTTGAAACAAGAATATTTTCCCAGTGATTTGCCTAACTTACTCCTGCCCCTTCTCCACTGCTGGCCACATAAATCCAACAGAGTACTATGAGTGAAAGAAAGACTCTGGCCTGAATATCACACATCAACAGAACTGATAGGCAAAAATTGACCCACAAAGCAAAATCAATGTGACTGTTAGTCCTTGGTGCAAATTCAGAAGTGCAACCAAGGATTGATTTGGCTGGCAGGATCTTTCTGGCAATGGAGTACAGAAGCTCGAAAGGATATAGCTCAATTTCCTAATTTTAAAACAAGCTTTCTAAAGATTTTAACTTTATTTTTTTTTATATGTATATATAAATATACATATATTCTTTATAACTGTGAAGCAAACAGAATTTTCTCAGAAGTCACCAAGACAACGTGAGATCTTGAAGGACAGCAGCTTCTATTTAACAATTTTAAACACGGAACTCCCTAAAAAGCATGTTTTAAAAGTGAAATGTTACTATTAACATGCAAATCTTCAGCTTCTGAATTCCCAGGAAAGAAATGAAAACTCCTTTCTAAGCATGCACAACAACCCCAATTCATGGCAAGTCAAGTGAATCTCATTATCCCACCTTCTACACATCAAAGGAGGTTCCACTTGGTAGCAATAAACAGGAACCAGTGGGCCCTTTCACAGGAGGAATGACTTTTGACAAATGATGACTGACAGCTATAGTTCTTGTCCAAGCAATGAAGAAGCTACTGGAGGATCCTTGGAAGAGAATGGCTCTTTAAGGGAAGGGAAGATGGCCTTATTCCTGTGACTTCTTTTTCTGTACTTCCAAGATCTTTCTAATGGCTCCTTCTATGACAGACTGGGATTTTTTTAGATTACTGATCCTAAGGAAGACTTCAGGAAAAACAAAATCATGAAATTTAAATGCAGTTGACACAGTAAATACACGCTTTGGGGAAATACCAGTCATTTTTGTCAGTTTTTTCCTCTAGGATAAATGCTAAATTTTAGCTTTCAGAGACAGCAGAAAACCCAAAGCAAAACCAGCATTCTCTTGGATAGCGTTTCCCTAAGGGAAAAGTCAAGGTCTTTCATAATTGCCATAATTGTTTTTGATGCTGGGTAAGCTAAGCAATAAAAACAGGATACAAAAATGTTGCCTTTCAATATAAAAATTTCTCAACATATGCCCTCCAGGAGCACCTCTCTGTTTAAAGCTCGATCAATCCATCTTCTAAAAAGTGCTTACTTATTTTTACCTTTGAAGCAAGCATTTTCATCTAATGAGATTAACAAAGCTGAAGCAGCACCTGGGCTTCAAAAACACTAGCTTTATGTCAGATCTTTACCCATACAGGAAAATAAGCTGGTCCCAAGGCACTAGTGTATCTGGTATGGTATATATGATTATATCCCACTTTTAAAATCTGCCTTTGAGCTCAGAGATAGGAACCTGGCACAGAGAAAACATAAGATTAAGCAGAGCATGAAGGAAGGAATCATCCCAAAAATGCTTAGGTGCAACATGGAAATAACAACCGACCTATAGGGAAGTTAAAGACAAAGACCCACTGCTTCTGGAAATTACTGCAGCACTCTCATAGAGAATGTGCCTGTGACCAGTCTCTCCCTCTGCCAGGGCTCTCCCCAGCCCTTTGCCAGATTGCCATAACTGGGCCGGAGGGAAGCTGCCACACTGAGATACCGACTGGAAACAAAAAAGAAATGGATGATGAAAAAAGTTATTTTTTTCTCTAGTGCCCGGTGAGTAAATATTTTTATTTTCTATATCATATTGCCAAGGACAAGTGAACCAACTGTACGAGGCAGGAACAATGACATGCAATGAAAACAGTCATCTAAGAAACACATGCACTTCTGAGTACTTAGATGACATTTATCATTTCTTTCCAGAAACATCTCAGTGTATGACAGGCTTTTGTCTATGCCCAACAGTCCTTGCCTCAGAGAGCAAAAAGGGGATAAATGCAACTCAAGATGGAGAACGTGCAGCGATAAAAACAAAAACATAACCCTTAGAAGTAATATAAAGTTGGGAATAAGCGATTAAGCTGACAAAACATGCACTTCACAGCAATCTAATTCACATTCAGATGTCGAGGACTGACTAGATATAGGGTTACCCATTGAGCAGCTAATCACGAGCAGAGCTTGTCTAATTTACAGTCAGCACATTAACTTCTCTTGTATGGTTCTTTCTTCACAAAGACAATCTCCTTCCTCCCTCCTTTCCAACAATTGCAATCTTTCCCCTCCTCTCACCTCTAGAATACAGTCGTCCATTAAAATACCTGGACAGCCATCAAGTATGGAGAGATGTGACTTTCACAGAGTGAAATAAACAGTTCTCTCTTTATTTCATCCAACAAACTGCTAGCCTCCACTGCCAAGAAAGAAACAGCTTTGTGCCTCTGCTGGGAAGTGTCCACTGGCATCTCACTCTTTGTGGAAACCCCAAACTCCCAAACATAAGTCTGTGACTGTGACAACACCAGGCTTTATGGATGCTGCTACATAAGGATAAAGTGAATGCACTTTGCTCAGCTCTTAAATTCTACACCAGAACTCACCTGCAATTATGATGTTGTACAGGTAACTAGCCACCATCAGAAGAAAAAGACAGGACTCTCAAACTGTTTATTTTTTGTTACCAACAGCATCAACGTAGGAAAGCAACACAAGCACCATTGTATGAGTTTACTCAGTCTATGCCATTTGTTTTTACTGAATGACGTGCTACACAGTATTTGTGGCTTCTTTCTTACACTACATTTCCTTTTCTTGGCACGTTGTCCCAGCATGTATCCGGCTGTCAGTTCTGACATCCCAACTGTTTATAATGAAAGGAAGGGCAGTGAATGGGTTTCAATGCAGACACACACACTCAGGAATAACCAGCAAACCTGCTGCACCCTTACAACTTTTGAGAGCTGCTATCAAATCAAACACAAAGGCAGAGAACAGAACTGTTTCAGAACAGTGATGTTACAGTCTTTTTCAGGAGACAACCTCCTGACCCACTAAGGCTTATGTGTCGCAAGAAACTCAAGAACTGTGATAAAAGAAGTTTTTACTCCTTGGTGCACCACTCGAGGAGAATAGGAACACTGTGGAAGGCAGGCTGCTGAATACCCAGGCTTGGTGCCTGCCCCGTGCCTTCCTGAAAACACAGGACTAGAGCATCACAAAACCTCAGCACCATCAGGGAGAGACAAAGGCAGTGAATGGAACTGAATCCTCCAGGTGTTCTTTCAGTTTGTCACTAATTAGTAAAAGGGGTTGGGGGAGCAAAACCAAAAGCAAACCCATAAACCTTTGTGGGTGAAGAAAACCCCACATTTCCAGAGTAATTTATGGCTGTGGAATTGTGAATGTTGAAAATAAATGTTGCGCCAAATGGAATCATCAAAATTTCTGTGTAACATCAAATATAAAACTTGATGTGTCAGAATACACGGCAGGGGGGTTGGAACTGGATGATCTTAAGGTCCTTTCCAACCCTAACTGTTCTATGATTCTACAATTTACCTTCAGAATTCTGGAATGCAAGAAATAAGGGGAAAAATCCTGGCAAAATTTTATTTCAGGGTGAAAATCTTCTATCTCCAATATTTTTCTTTTCACTGCACATATATGCTTCACATGCACAGAGCCTCCACAAAGCACTAGATATCAGAGTCTGTATTTCAGCTCCCAGTCCAAACAGACGTTAAGCCCAAGTCAGCACACATTATTCAACGTTTGAAAGGTAACACACTGGTCAGCTGCCACTCAGCAACACCCCAGAGCACTGCTACAACCCATGCAAGGTTTGCTTCCTATGACTTCTCTTATAACCTTCTTCCTGACTTTGAGAGTGAAGCTCACTTTCTTCCTTTCAAGATCACTACTCTCAGCCTAGGTGACTTCAATTTCCACTTTAATGAACGTCTTTCCAGTGCTTCTCATTAACCTTCCCTTTCACTCTCCAGCTCTGGCCTGTCTTTCACAGTCACTGGCTTGTTGATTCAGGGCCTGACCTGGCAAACTCGTATGCTCATGAATAATTTCCCTCCTGGGAATAGCCAGTCTAACTTTCGTACGATTTCTCCCAGAAGTTAAATTACTTGCATGGATGTGGCCAACAGCATGGGGGTTTTTTGTTTGTTCATTTTTACTTTCTGACCTGTCAGGTCTTGCTTCTGGCATCTTCACTATCGCTGATGTCTTCTATTATTTTATTTTAGGTTTTTGAGGCTTATTCATTAAACCATAGTGAATAATTTATAAAGTGTAACTGGAAAATATTGGAGGTATGTATATGCTATTTTGCAGGTAAGTAGATACTTACGATTACATAGATATCACAGATTCTCCAAACGGTTTTTGTTTCAATTGATGAATTTTAAATATTCCAAAAGAAAACTGAATTGTTCTTAAGTCCACAAATGTAAGGTTCATGTTGGCAGTAGCGTTACACAAGTTAGTTACAAAGTAAGTCATGTGTGGCCTGACATGGTGGAATCCTACATACCCATTAACACCTCCACAACATTTGCAGTCACTCCCTCTGAACATTCACCCCAGTTTTGCTCACTGTTTTGATTGTCGAAACAAACAACAGGAGAAAGGGGGTGAAACCAAGTTCTGTTTAGAAACCTGAATACTAATTTGCAGACATTTTTTTAGCCAACTTCAGGTTTGTGTTACTCTCCACACATTTGTCATATGTAATTTTATCTTCTTTGAATTAAAATTTCCTGGTTTTGTAATTATTTAATGCTTTCCCATCTCTTTAATCATGTTTCCCTAATGCTCCTATGTTCATCCATGCCCTTTCATGCATTTTACCCCCACATTCTACAGTATGCTGTGTCATGTTTCTGTCTCTTTGTAACCTACTGACTCTTACACTATTTAACTTACTTTTCATTCTTGGTCTGCCACATTTTCCCTTTCCTAAGTTGCTTCTCTCCCACCCCCTGGGTATCTACACTTTGAGCTCTATGCAATTTGAATAACCCTGTGTCATAACTGATAGAATGATCCATTAACCCTTACTCTCAGGGATTTTAATACTAAAACCCTGATTTTTAAAAGATACTCTATATGTGGGTTTCAGGACAACCTCTTAGAGTACCTTCATGGAAGTACACATGGTTGCACAAGTATTTATTGTTAACAATACAAATACACATGCAATATTTTTATAACGTAGTACATGCAGAAGAAACTGAAAACATAACATACTAAAACTTGATTCTAGAAAAATTAAGAAGATAGAAGACAAGAATTAAATAGCATCTTAACACCAGAAAATTATGATAGCAAAACCAGCTTTCTATGCTGGAAGCTAGGCAGAGTGGATTATCTCTACTGTTTGACAAGGTGGGTGACAGTAATAACTACACTAACATCCCAGAACAATCTTGATCTCATCACTTCACCTCTTTGATTTTACAATGACTGTACCTTCAAAATTAAATATTGCTCTCATCACTGATGCTGTCTAATGTGAAGACAATGCACTGCGCTAATCTGAGAGCAGAAATTCAGTGCTGTTCCACTGCCTCGGAAGGCACTGGTTAGGGAGCTCTCAATAGGGAACAAATCAGAATCAAACAAGAGAATATTCAGATACATCACAACCAGTCAACTCAATCACATAAAGAGATACTCATGCATTATTCATTCTATGAAAGCTGGGAGTTTTTCCAGAGAATATGCCACAGACTAGAGATAGGGTTTATCAACTGTTTTAAATCAGCATGTTTTATCTAATACAATAACAATTTATTTACTGAGGATATTTATACCATCAGAGCTTTTCCAGGCTTAATTGATTCTTTTCATCAAGATCCTCTGCACGGGGAAAACCAATTCACAAAGGATTTTGAAAAGAGACTATGCTGAATATCTACAAAATGATTTAGATAATAATGGGGTGAAGTTATGGATCTGTTAGCATTTCAATTACCAGATTCTTTATCTTGGGAGCTATTCTACAAGGCCCTTCTCGTTTAAAGGATGGCAAAAATAGTTTTTCTTTTTAGAAAACAGTTTATATGGACTTAAATAATCATTAATCACCAAAGCTACAGTTAGGCAAGAGAGTTTGCAAATATACCGCTCGCGCTGACAAAAATCTTAACACAAAAGCTAACATAAAATGGAAATTTGAACTACAAATGTATCAAGACTGGTAAGAGTATAGACCAAGTATGGTTTGGCTCAGTGCTTTTTCCCTAAGCTTGCCACCAATCACTTCAGTGAGATGAGTTTTACCACTGTAAGGAAACTGGAGCAGGTCAGTGTTTATCTTTGCAGATCAGTGTTGACCCTTACAGATCAGTAAGGTTAAGTATTGCCAAGCTCAAACCTCAACAATCATGAGCCAGACACCTAAAATTATGAAAATATCCTAAGACTGAGATTAACAAAAACCAGTTGCTGAGCTAATTCATCACTTGATGTTCAACCTTTAGCCTTTGATTCCAGTATCTGTTATTTAAGACATAAAAATATTAACTCGAGATAAAAGACAGCGCACAATTCAAATGAACAAAGCTATGCTAGTCAGAAAAGCTGCAGTTACCAGGCTGCCAGCAGTAACTGGCTGGATTAATAGGAAGCCAGATCCTTGTGCCAGTCTGAGGCCAGGGAAATCAGAAGGAGATAATTAGCATTCCTTTTAATTGTAACAGAAGCTAATACAAGAGAGAAACACTCCCAGACTACATTCTGTTCTGATTGAAAAGAATAATTGCAGAATAAGGTTTTAGATGCAAAAGCAAGGACACTTCCTAATTACCTGTCTTCAGATGGCTAAGTGCCTAGTAGCAAGGTAAAGAATTCTGTTGTAGATGATGTTTGGATAAATTACAGTGAAGAAGAAAGTCAACGCAAACTCCTTTAACATATTGCAGCTGTTTAATAGAATAAAGGCAAGCAGATGTTGGTGCAGCAGGTAAAGGAACTTGTACCTTTAAAGGCAGATTACATGATTAGAGAGCATTTCATTTATGTATGAAAAGTCTGTATGCAAAAAGTTTTGCTTCTATGTGGAATCCTAGCTGGAAATATTAACCTCTCTGGTAAAGAGATTTTTCTTTTCCCCTCCTCTTTAAAGGATTAACAACAGATTCCAGTGTAATGTAAAGAGTATTTATGATATATTTCTAACAAAATTCTTCTAAATCCTTTTGACATAGACTGCTATTCCTGCTAAGCACTGGCTGGAGTACAGCTGAATGACAAAGCAGCAGGGTAGCACAGTACTAAGGAAATAAGCAGCATTCTGCCATCCCCTGTTGCTAGATCCTAGCTCTCCATGCCACGTTCTTTGTTCTCTGAATTCAGCTAACTTCTCCACATATGAGTCCTTGACCACTCGTTTCTTGTCTGCAGGCTTTTCACCTTGACCAAAAAAGCTTTTTTGTTTGCGTTATTCGTTGGCTGGGACTCTGGGTTTGTTTGCTTGCTTTAATTTAAATGCAAAAGCCTCTTTATCCTGGAAGGTAAATGTCCTTTAGTTCCAAATACCCAAAGTTGTTTTCAGAGACCACGTTTTATAAGGCATAATTTCACAGCTTCTGAATCCATCCCTGAATTAATCTGTCCGCACACAGCACCATGTCCAGGCAACAAATGCAAGTCCTACTAAGGCCCACTTGTCCCAGAAGATTTGCCTTTAAAGACAAAATTACTTGGAGAAGGGACAATATATAAAGGGACAGCAGATTAAAGTGTGATGGAAATTTAAAGTTTAAAAAGCATGAGATAGCAATTAACCAAGGAACAAACTTCTGTTTCTAAGCATACAGAAACTCAGAGCCTGTGACAGAATCAAAGTCTCTCAGAAAAAAATGGAAATAAAAAGGCAGCAAGGGAAACTGCTTAAATATTAAAGTGTTTATCCTTTTTGTAAAGGCTGTAAGATAAGTGCTATTTCAGCTCCCAATCCATGGTGCAGAGACAGAGGGAGAAGCATTAAAATAAGCAATGCTAAAACCAAGTCATGCAAGAATCATCAGCAAGGCTCCAGAGCTAGACTGGGCCCCACTGACAGTGGTTTGCCAGTTATATTCAGGATCCAAATGAATTGTCAGATACTAATGAAATATTCAAATTAACTCTGAGATCTGCAATTTAATAGCTTCCTGATGTGAAATGAAAAATAGATCAATAGATTGATCTCAAGCTTTATTTAGTCCTACGACTTTCTATGTATTTTATGTGGAGTACAGAAGTAACAATTCTTCTCCAGGTTCCCAGGGACTTATGCTCCTCTACTCACACAGGTTTCCTCCTCTGAAACAGCATGAAGATAGCATCTAACTTCTTTCAAAAAGCCTGTTAACAAAGTGCATTGCAAAAGTTTGCTAAGGAAGATACAGTTACAGAGGAAAGACACCTCTGCTCATTGAAAGTGCAGACAACAGAGCAGAGAAAGGGCTTTTTAGGAAGGAGTAAATGTTTAAGAGGCATAAAACTGCACTAGAATAAAATACAGTTGAGGAAATTTGAACAGAGCTGTAGAAGACAGCTGATCAAGTATCATGACGCAAGTGGATATGCAACATTTACAAATCCAAGGTAATGCAGAAATTTTACCTACTTGCATATAACGGCACATTCTCAACCAACTACAACTTTGAAAACAGACCAGAACATTGCCGTGCAAAGTCAGTGAGACCACTGACTTCTCCTACAACAGCAGATAAAACCAAAGAGAATTAAATGATAAAACTCATCTGGAGAAAATATAGCCCTGATGGAAGTGAGCAGTACAGCCTCCTCTGCAATAAGCCATGTGCTTTTCTCCCCCTTTTAAAATGACAGCAGGAAGAAAAGCTGCTAAATGAATATGAACTGCCCCAGATAGATCAAATACAAACTTTTTTCTTCACCGGAGACTTCAGTCAATCTCCAGTTGAATGAAAGATTATCAAAGACTCGTGTTCTATCTAATGCACGTGTTAAAATGAAGCAATGCATGGCCTAGCAAATAAAGACTGTGACTGTTATATGGGCTTAATGACTTTAAACAAATTACTGGTGTCCTTTACCTCAATTTCCTAACCTCTTTAAAAGGGCAAAGCACCTTTTTGTTGGAAAGCCTCCAGCAAACCCCAAGATGTTGTGATAATTATTAAGAAATTAATAAGCATTTCAGTAGGTGAATTTTAATTCTATTTCATTTTATTTCTAAATCCTTAATTCAGTGTAGAAAAAAACATCATCTGTAACCAGACAACCGGAGTAGAAACCAACGTAAGGCAGCAAAAACTATTCCAGCAACAGAAACTGTAGCTACATCATTAAGAACAATTTTAAATGCTTACGGCTTTCGTAATCACTTTCATTTTATTTTCCAACTTTTTTTATTAGAACATCGACTACTCATTATCCCAGCACAGCTAAAGTGGGACACAATCAATGCCCTGCAGACTGTCTGCTCTGCTGTTTGTGATAAACACTGTCTAACAAGTTAGAAAATAATCCATTTTGATACCGCTTCCCAATTAGAGCTGTTAAATGTTTTTTGAATGACTAAACTTTGTTTGGTTTTACACCTAAATGTGTTGCTAACCTACTATTTTAAATAGAAGAGCATTGTGCCATTTCTAGTCACTTTCTTATAAAATTTCAAGCTAAGCAAATCAAATCGTAATTGCTTTCTTAGGATTCAAAGCAGGTTAATATGTACCTGGTAACTTCTGGAATTCTAGTCTCTCATTTTCACAGCAGCTGACCTAGATGCACACTCAGGAAATCATGTCATTAATACCATGCTATGAGACAGCCCTTTATACATGTGTTTAGGATGAAGCATGCCAAAATAAACCCAGCAAATATAACTAACACTAATGCCGGCTCCATTTAATGGTATCTCAAAAGGCAATTTGCATAGAATCCCAGCCTGGTTTGGGTTGGAAGGGACTTCAAAGCTCCTCCAGCTGCAATCCCTGCCATGGGCAGGGACACCCTCCACTAGAGCAGCTTGCTCCAAGCCCCTGTTGTCCAACCTGGCCTCGAACACTGCCACGGATGGGGCAGCCACAGCTTCTCTGGGCACCCTGTGCCAGCGCCTCAGCACCCTCATAGTGAAAAATTTCTTACTCATGTCCAATCTAAATCTACCCCCTCTCAGTTTAAAACTGTTGCCCCTTGTTCTGTCCCTACATGGTCTGGTAAAAAGGTCTTTCTCCACCTTTACATGGTGAAAGGCTGCAATAAGGTTTCCCTAGAGCCTTCTCTTCTCCACGTTCAATGGGAAGAAGTTTCTTCACATCCATTTTGGAAGGATCCTCATCAATGGAGCTCCCATACAGGCTACAGACAGGCTGCTCAGCCGCACAGCACTTCTCTGCAAAACTTTTCAAAGTCACTCTCAATCTGGACTTGACTGGTAAATACCCATAGCGCTGTAACTGTAAGATTCAAGTCAAAAAAAAAAGGCTCCCTCAGATCATTTAAGCAATAGATTCTGAAATATTTTATTGTCATTAAAGACCATTTTCCACATAAAATTAAAACACCTAAATAGTTTTTTTTCTTCTGCACTAGTGGACTTAGGAAACCTTTCATCTTTTTTGTTCAAGCTGACCTCTGTCCTTCTCTTACTCTTTTACCCTATCTTCATGTTATATTATCTGTCTGCATTAAGCTTGTAATTTTTTCCACTTGCTAAATCATTTAATCATCGATGTAACTTGCCTTTAAGTTATGCATACTTCAGTTTAATGAACCTGTATTTTCACATCTTAACAGTCTGGGTCACCAACTGAAATGAATATTAAATGATGTAAGCAAGCATATAAAGATCTAGCTAATGGATCTGTTACATAGGAACAAGAATAAATCAACTGAGTATTCTCAAAACTCTGTACTCTGGGGGTTATTAAGGCAGAGTCTTAAAAAAGAATGAAAATGTTAAGCTGTTTTATTAACAAAACCAAACTTCTGTGAAAGAAGTTACCAGCTTCAGACGAGCATCTACCAGGACTGTTCATGTCTGTTCAGTGTACTCAGTGTTTAAACTTGAAGTGTTCCCACACCATCTAAACGACTGTTTCGCTCACTGCCATTAAGCCAGTTTGCACTAAACACATCCTGGTTGTGGCACTGAATTTTCACAGTTGTTTCTGCTAGCAATCTGCCCATATCACTGCCTTGGATACTATTAATGACTAGGATCCTAGAAATACCATTTTGGAAACGTGAAGCCCATTATAGCTAAATGATCAAATTCTTCTGACCGAGGAGAAGGTAAGGATATGATGTACCATGTAAAGGTAGTGCTGAGTGTCTTAAGGAAAACTTTCAATGAAGTCAAATTTTAAACTATGGATTATGGCACAGTTAGAAGAGACAGGATGTATCATTTAGGTACAAGAAGGCTTTATATGCAGTCTTACATTTAGCATGGATAGAAATTATCTTATTTTACATTAAATGATTGTTAAAGTTACACCAAAAAATTTACTTGGAAAGGACAGAGAACCTGAATTTGCTGCCATTTTATATCACCCACTCAGGAATAAATGACATTAAATCAAACAAAAGGTATTCTTCCCCAGATATTTATGATAAAAAACCATAGAGGTTTACTGTTCAGAAATAGTTCTTGAAATATTTTCCCATAGCAACTGATGGCTATTTTTGCTATAAATAATTGCTATCTGCTGCTTTTATTTACTTTTCCTTTAATTCTTTCATATTACTTGAATACACTTGAAGCCACGGATGACTATGAAATTCTTTCAATCTGTTTAAATAAAACAGGACAAAAAATTCTGGGCCAAATGCACAGAGGACCCTATTCTTCAAACAAGAACAGCGATAAAAGAAACTTTAACAGTTATCCCAGAGCTGCATAGACCATGAGAGCGTGTACTTGCAGTCAAAACATTACTTGTTCACAACAAACAAACTGTATTCTTAGTACGAAATAAAAACAACTTGATTTTATCAACATCGCATTTCTTAACAATGACACAGTTCAGGTTTAAAAAGTCACAAAGTACTAGATAGGAGCTATCAGTAACGTTTTTGTTTCTTCATTATGGGGGAATGGGAAGAAGCTCTAATTACTGCCTACAAGTGATTGTAGTATGAAAACTGCTGTCTTTAATTGCTAGCAGGAATTCATATGCTTTAGGGTAAAACAAGTATAAACACCTGTAGTCAATAAATAATGTAGCTGTCACTCTCACACCCTGGAGAAGTTAAACTGCTGCTGACTCAGCATGAGCAAAAATCAAAGTGCTCTTCCAAGAGGCTTCAGAAAGCACTGTTTTAGAGACTGGATATGACAAGATACAATAAATCCATGGAACAGGTTATTCTGTGTGCTATTTGCATTTAGAAACATGAACATCATCTAGTATGAAGAAGAAAATTTCCCAGCCCAGCAGGATGATGTTATTTCAACAGCCAGGCCTCTAAATTAACTTGTAAAGGAAGTGCTCCTGCCACCAGAAATAAGCCACATTGCGCCACTTAAACTTCCAAGACCTGGCTGCTAAACTGTGCCCCGAACTGCAAACTTGGGGATGTAATTTCCTATTTTCTAAACCTATTCAGGAACCTGCGTCGATCTTGGTCCCCAATAAGGTCCTATAGAAAAGATGAGTACACAAAATCTCATATTATTCCAGAGCTATTGGTTGTCTTCAGTTTTTGAAGGACACACATAATTCTGAGATCCTTTGTCACCCAAGAAACAACACTCTGAAGAAAGCTGTTTGTCTTTCTTTCAGGAACAAATTAGGTCAAACCAATGAAGTAGACATTGAAGCAGCCTGAGTTGGATCTTTAATTAGCAAATGATTTACCCAATTAGCTCTGGGTTTTGTTTTTGCTTCTTCCTAGTTCTTTAGTTTGTGGAAATCTGTGTTCACATGAGAATAAGATTACCAGAGAACCATTTGTGTACCAGTGATTACACTGATTGCCTATGACATCCGTATGATGGCAATACTGCCAATCTTGGGACAGTCTAAATGCACCACAATGATTTCCAGTTTAGTGATCATTCGTAGCAGAAGCATGTAGATTTAACATTCAGGACTATTCCCCCTCTTTTACCATGGTCAATTCAATAGTGAGTAGCCAATTCACTGTACAGAATGGATATAGTGAGCACATGAAAACCAGCCAGCTACTGAAGACAGCCAGCTTCAGGAACCAGACAGCGTTGATGTCTTACCTCATGTTCAGACAGAATATTTTTGAAGTCCTTTTTTATGGGTATGAATTTCCAGGCAGTTTTCACTCTGCCCATTCGTTAATACTGACCATAAATTTAGTTTGGTGCCCTTAATTTGCTACATTTTGTATTCTTTAGAAGTATTCTGCATTGCAGAATTTACTGCTCAACCAAAGACCTTCAATTTCTGCCACTCAGATGAGCTCTGGCAGTACTGCTGATTAAACATATTGCTAATGTTTCAGCTGATGTATTTTCCTGGGCAATGGAGGTATGCATGCAGTGGTGATGATTTGTGAATACTTATTAACTGATCCACATGCACAGTACTGAAAAAAAAAGTTAAAATGTAAATTATGGGGCATCACTGACAATAGCTTGACAATATTATGACATTAAAAAGAGGCAAAACTATGCAGGACAAGAACACTCACCTCTGAAGTGAAACATTTTGAACAAAATAAAATCATATTCACTGATAAAGACTGAGGAAGAAAGCAAGAAAATATAAATGTCAGGGAAGGTCAAAACCAGAAGTGGAGCTAATAACGTGGTACTAACAAAAATATAGCCAGTTTATAAAGACTGATAAGGAGAATCAAAGCAATTAGTACAAACACCTGATCTTGAACTGTAAAACAAGTGCAGAAGAAAATAATCCAGCAAATGGATTTACTGAGGCAACACAGTCAGTAGGACTAAAACAATAAATGATAAAAAATAGGACTAAAGCATTGAACTGAAGAGCAATAATCAGAAAGTTCTTATTGAAAAAATCAAGAATACTTTGAGGAAGACACCTCACACTGATAGGAAAGAAGATGATCATGGTTTAGACACTTCTACTGACGCACACAAAATGGTGAACTAAACCATTATAACCATGCCGGTGCAAGCATTTAGACAACAACTCTGGAATCATTTCACTAAGGGAAGGACTCAAACAAACCACTCCAACCCTCACACACAGATAAAGAAATAGATTCTAAAACCTCTGACAGAAGTTCCAGCAGAAATTCCAATGAAGACATTCCAGTGAGAGATTTTTAGCTCTCAAAAATGAAATACCCCTTTTCTTTGAGGCGTTTGGCATATGACTAACAACAGAACAGAAGCATTCTTCTGCCACCACTTACAACTGTTAGATAACATAGTTTAAATCTCCAGGGTTAGCAGGTTGTCATGAGCCCTATATTAACAGAAGGACTATTTTATTCTAGAATTCACTTGTTATTTCTGGCAGTTAAACACAATACTACAATAAAGTAGAAAAGATCGTGAAGGAAAGCTAATATTCCATTTCTCTTTCTGTACTGATTTTTAAGATACATATTGAAAAAATAAATAGACGATTAAATCACAGCATTTTTCGATGGGCATTTCTATTCCAGCTGTATCAGGACAGTGCTGGATTTAGATTACATTTTGTTAAATGTGCTTGCCATTTGGCACAACTTGTGGAATCTTAATGTCAGGAATGACACTGAAATGGCCGAATTTGAGAACAGGCTGAAGCCACCTTCCATCTTTCCACTTTTACACAGGGATTTTCAGCAGCGCTCAGATATCATTTTCTTTTTCTACTTATACGATCTTGAAGAGTCAATGAAACCTCTGCTCAAAAAGAGAACTTGTCCTGTTGCAGGCGAAGGCGGGCTGACGGCGCGGGGAAGCAGGAGATGACCCAATATGAGTGATAATTCAGCTCCGATTTTATTGCCAGACAGTGCTGCTTATATACCCTTTTCCCAAC
>WYDI02034925.1:0-22737 GCA_009867235.2 Psittacus erithacus
CCGGGGGGGGCGGCGGGGCGGGGGGGGGGGGGGGGGGCGGGGGGGGGGGGGGGGGGGGGGGGGGCGGGGGCGCCGCGGAGGGGTGCAGAATGTCAGCCCCGGGGGAGGGGAGGCGAGGCTGGGCTGGGAACTCCGGCTCTGCTCCCCCTACAGCGACTCCCTCCGGCTCTGCCTGGTACTGGGCCGGGCCAGGCCAAGGGCGGTGCGACGGGCTGCGCTGTCCCCCTCCCCCCTCTCCCCTCCCCCGCCTTCGCCGCTCGCTCACCTGCCGGCGGGACGGGAGCCCGGGCGTGCCAGGCGGGCGTCCCGGAGGGTGCCAGCGCAGCCGCAGCCCCCCGCCTTGCCAGGCCGCTCAGCTGCTCCGCGGCGGCAGCGGGGACGGCCGCTCCCCTTGTCTCGCTTGCCCCCCTCCGCCGCCGCTGCCTCCTGCTCGCCTCTGCCACATTTGGATCCCCTCTCCCTATGCCAGCTCTGCCGCCAGGATAGAGGCCTCCTCACCTTCCTGCCAAATAGTGAGCCACCCGCATCGAGCCGTTCAAAACACAGGGCCGAGCTCCGCCCTCCTCCTCCTCCTCCTCCCCCTCCTCCCCCGCCCTTCCCTCGCGCCCTCCCTCCCCTTGCCCCCCCTCCCCGGCACGCAGGCGCATTGGGGTGCCCAAACTGCGACAGGAGGGGAGGGAGCGCTGCCTGCTCGCCGCCGCTCCCAGCGCGCCTGCGTCGGTCGTCGCTGCCGGTGCCCCCCGCCCGGCTCTCACCGGCACGGAGGCGTTGCGGGCCGCTCCCGGAGTCCTTGGGCGAGTGGCCGAGTGGCCGGCCGCCTCGAAACACGGCCTACAAGGCCCTAGGGCGGTGGGCGGCTGTTGCTCCGCCCGCACGCTCTCCCTGCGGAGAACGCCCAGCGCCGCCTCACGGGCGGGCCGCAGCGGTCTGTGGCGGCCCGTGAAGGCCGTTTGCTCAGCAGCAGCGGCTCCTGCCTAGGCTCCTCCTGGGGCCTCGGCCTGCCTGGGGCGTGAGGCTATGGATAGCGGCTTCACTGGTTTCCATGGTGCGCGGCGTTTTCTGCGGTGTCCTGGGTCGTCTTACAACCCTCAGACAATGTCCGGGTGATCTGGGGAAGTGTTTGCGGTCCTGCCTCCACAGAGAATCTCAAGAGTGTGCAGGTACCCAAATACTCACTAGCACTTCACCTGACTAGGCAAAATGTAAGTAATAGAGCCTCTCAGGTGTACTGAGTATTGTGTGATCTCTGGGAAAAAAAAGACAAAGGACTGTATTTTGCGCTAAAATGTCTTTAAAAATCTGGTGTCATCATCTGTGGAACAAGGAGACAAGAGAGTTAGGAACACTTCAAAAATCCCTGCTGAACAAAAGCACTGGTTAAAAGTTCTTTATGCAGCCTTGGTGGACTGTCCTGAGTGCTGCCAGCAGGCTAAGGACAGTTCCTGAGGGGGCGGTTGATGGAAACCCTGTTAGTAGTCATGGCTATAGATAAACATCCTCTTCTGAGCCATTAGTGTTAAATGCTGGGACATCTACAAGAGAAGCAGCAAGCTTCTTAACTGACATGGATAGCATTTTCTGAGTCAGGAAATGCACATGTTCTGTGTGGAGTTGAAAAGCAGGAGGAAGTTCAGGAAGCCATACTAGAAATTTTCCAACGAATCTGTAAGCCTTTAATCATCATAAAGAAAAAAGCTAAATCTATAGAAGATCTAATGAAAATCTGTTATGATTTCATCAAATCCTAGTCCATCAGCAGTGGTACCATATTCAAGAACCATTTGTAGCTTCAGGCAGACAAAAATATCAGTAACTAAGATTATGTTCTCAGACAAATTAAGTAATTTGTTGGGCGGTAAAAGCAGATCAACAGCTGAGGCCTGATGTGCTTTAAAGGATGAGTACTTTTTCGGAAGTAGAGCTTGGCAAGTGTATCGTGACATAATACAGTTTCTTCCGTTGCAACACATAAGACAAACTTGGGTCATTAGGGCAAACACAAAGTACTGTTACCTGTAGGGCTTTTGCATGTGACTAAGAGCCCCGGGTATGCTCACTGTCTGAAATGTATTTGAGGAGAGGATGGTTTGGTTCAAAGGATGGATACACATTTGGGATTTCTTAGTTCAACAGTAGCAAACACAGGGTAAGATCCAAATTCTCAATTCGCCGTCGTGGATCATGTTATTAATTAGTTCATTGTCCTTGACAGAAAATAAAATAAGGGAACCTGAAAGTACAGGCGTACATATTTTGCTTAAAATTGTTACTGGCAAAACAGAAGAACCAAGAATTTTACCTTCAGCCCTTTGTTAATTTCACAGCTCTCAGTTTCATCAAAGAGGGACAATATCCCAAATAATTCCTCTTACAGGCAGGTCCCCCAGAATGTGGCAGATTTTCTATTTACAATTTAAAGAAACTTAAAACAAATATGATTAACTAAAATGAGTTGTTTCCAAGAACATTACTAAAAGATAGGAAAAGAGAGTGAGAAAACATGAAACAGGATAAATATTGGTAAAGATGAGGATACAGCTTCATAATGCTGTGCTGTCCAAGCAGGATTATAAAATCCATAGCCACATGTGTATGTCAGTAATATATTACAAGACAGCTGTTGAGATAAGCAACCACTAGTTGAATTTTCCTGAAATTAACCATAAAATTATAGAAAGGTTTGGTTTGGAAGGAACTTTTAAAGGTCATGTAGTCCAACCCCTCTGCAATGAGCAGGGACATCTTCAACTAGGTCAGGTTGCTCAGAGCCCCATCCAGCGTGACTTTGAATGGTTCCAGGGATGTGGTGTTTACTCTTTGAGAAACCTGTTCTACTGCTTCATCACCCTCATTGTTTTGTGGAAAAATGAGGCAATTCGTGCATTAGAGGGGCATTTTTTCCCAATGACATTTGACTGAGGGTTGTCCCAAGCGAATATACTGGCAGAGGCACCAGGATCTGTGGTGTCAGCCCACAGGAACCTGGGCCTCCCTAGCAGAAGCTACAGAGCTTATCTAGGACTCACTGTAGAGTTGCCCAAATTCGCTTTACAGACTTTGATACTGATTCAGTTCAGGGGGCACAGTTGCTATACTCCCTGCTCCTATCTTTTGAAGAATGGGGTTGATTGAAGAATGGGGTTGATTGAAGAATAGGGTTGATTGAAGAATGAGTTTGTAAATAAGTAACTTCAAGAGCTTTAGGTTTTGCTAACAACTATAGAGATAAGGAAAGATATAGGCTAAGATAAGTCTGGTGGTTACTGACATGACAATGATCCTAAAATGAAGTGATGAAGAGGAAGATGATGAAGAAATAACCACCAGGGGTCTCAAAGCCCACTGCCACATTTTAGTGCGCATGCGGGAGGAATTCTCTAGAAGTATGATGTAATGGATAAGTAACTCAATGAATATGTATGTAATCTAATGTAATATGTATAAGGACAATATAATCACAGCCTGGTTGATGCTTGGACCAGACATGCTAGGAGGAGCTATCGCCTGTGTCTCCCGGCACCACAATGACGAATTGTCAACTTAAGCTGTTGGCTAGTTCCTGCGGATTTCTCCGAGCTCTACCCAAGGAGCTTCTATAAAAGTATCAGCAGATTTCATTCTGGTAGGTTGTCGTATCTTCTCCAAGATCATTTAGTTCCTTCCAGAGTTGATTTCTGAATGGATTTTGTGTGAATTCAGGAGATTTGGGGCAGGGATTATGAGTAGTCAGTGAGTTCAACTCCACCTCTGGATGGCTGTGATTTTCTTTATCCCAGGTAGCTTTGATTAAAAGGTGGTCATCTGCAGCTAAAGGTTAGATTACTCTGTAAAGTGAGACAAGGAGGCACAAAATGAAATAGAAACCTTTGTAAATAACTATAATCAGTTCTAAGTAACATTAAGTTTGATGACTTTGTAACAGTAGCAATGGAAAATAACTGAAGTACCTGTTCCACAGAAACAAAAAAAATATAGTCAGAGTGCAGCTAGAGAACATAATGAGACTCCTTGTCTATGATAAACCATTGTAGCTGGTGTAGTTTTAGGTCCTTATGACCTTAGTACAAACATAAGTGTAAGAAAAACAGGATAGAAAATAGGGTGTGTAGATAAAAAGTATCCGAAACTAGCAGATGTCCAGGATGGGTTTCAGCTAAACTAACTGACAAGTAGAAGGACAGGATGGTTATATCTGAGGTGTTAACGAACCAATTAAGCTGGTGTAAGTGTTATCTACTGCACGTGCTTCAAAGACTGCCAGAAGTGATGAAGATTGTTGGAAGAAGTGAACGACCCCCAAAGACCACCACCACCTTTTTGTACACATGCGGGGAAACTTCCTAGAAGAACGAAGTAATGCATAAGTAGCCTCATAAATACGCATGTATGTACGTAATGAATGTGACTATATGAAGATGGCTTGTTTAGCAATTAGGAGAGACCCTAGGAGGAGCTATCCCCCATGTCTCCCGGTGCCGCAATAAAGCATACCTGCTTGTCAACTTAAACTCTGTTGGTGAGTTCCTGGAGATTTCTCCATATCAAACCAAACATCGAAATCTGGAGTTTATGAGGTTTTCTGCCTTCTGCCTAGAGCAGAGTGAGGGCCATAATTAGCATAAATCACAGTTTGAATAGGCTCACAGGAGTTCTTCCCTTGTAATTGGCTGGGCCTCCTGCATGGTCCCAGCATCCTGTGACAGTGCAGTCACTCTCAAATGAATAGTAACACTCTTCCCTGGGAAAAATGGGGCTAAAACCTCTTATTCACCTGTTAAAATTTGTCTGGCTTAACTAAAATGCACTGATGCGTTCACTGAATGACTTCTTGTTGCTCTGCTAGAAAGTGAGCTGCTTTTTCTAGCTCATTTCCCAAAACATCCTGTTTCTAATCTTGCAGTTTTCCAACATCTAACTCTAGTTGTTTAATTTGTAAACAAGGTCTAAGATGATTTCTTCTGAACATTTTGGATATACAGAAGATCTTCTTTACTGTAAGGGTAGTGAGGCACTGGAATGGGCTGCCCAAGGAAGTTGTGAATGCTCCATCCCTGGTGGTGTTCAAGTCCAGGTTGGACAAAGCCTTGGGTGACATGGTTTAGTGTGAGGTGCCCCTGCCCATGGCAGGGGGATTGGAACTACATGATCTCATGGTGCTTTCCAACCCTAACTATTCTATTATTCTATGAGTCTATGAATAAGTTACTGTTCGGTTCTGTTAATTTGGAAATTTAATTTTCAATTCTTTTATTTCTGTATTTCTTTTTCCAAGATCTTTTTCTCCTTAAATTTTTCTCTTGGGAGATCCCATGCATGATGTAAGGCATACAACAGGATCCAAATGACACAAGCTTTGTTTTTACTGCCTTTCAATTCTGCTGATTTGCATGAATAATGCATGTTTCACAGGCAACAAAGATGGTATCTGCTGTTTTGAACTGGCTGGTGCTCCAAGGATATTTCCTTTGTTTAGTCACACACTTGGAGAACATCTTTTTCTTCTTCAATATATTTTTTAGCACAACATGCATGGTCTGTTTTTTCTTGTGTACTTCCTATACTGCCTTTAGACAAATATTAAAACCAAATTACAAGCCCATTACAATTACATTCTTTTCTATAAAAACAAATTCCAGATACATTTCTTCAGAGTTCAGTTCCTTCTGAGCATCCAGAGTGCCAGAACAGAATGTGCACTGCCAGTAACTGCACTTAGCACCCTCACTCACTAGCTGTCAAATTTTACTGCAGGGCTTGTCTTCCCAGTTTATGTGCCACAAAACAAAAATGGGATGTGGCTGCTTCCTGAAAGACATACTGTGTGTCCTGCCAGGTGTTGTCTTCTTGTTCCTGAAGTAATCAGGCCAAATGTGAAGTCAACAAAGAGTGGTTTCTGGAGGGATAGCTGCACCCAAATGCAAGGACTGCATTCAGTCCTACACATTCTACTTACCGTGTAGTTCCCTTCATGCTGTTAGGAGAAGGGCAAGTTAAAAAGGGAATTTTAACTACTGTTAATCCTGGGCTGCATCAGGATAGTTGTAGATGTGTACACCTGGGAACAAAGAGAGGTTGTCAAGAGACATTTCCTTGCTAACCTCTCTTAGTTCTCAGTGGGTACTGGGAATTGTTCACAGAAGAGGCTGCATTTTCATGCCTGAAAGGAGAAATGCATAATAATGCATTTCCATTCCCTGCCCATCACAGGTGTGGTGATCCCTGAGCTGGCATGGGAGACCTTGGTTGTGGTTTCCTTGATTGTGGAGCATTTGAGATTGGCTGCCCACCAAGGCCATTTGCTCTTTCTTCTGAATTACTAATAGCTCTTCCCTGATTCATTGAGTAGGCACTGCAGGGCAAACCTAACTGTTTAAGCCTTAAAGCTTTGGGTCTCACTTCCTGCTTCAGCCAGACTCTGTGAATGAGTGGATTGCCTGAGCACAAGCTGGAAGGTCTGCATTACAGTACTTCCAAAAGATGTTCATTCAGGTTACTCAAGGAAGCGCAGGTGGTCGTGTTTGTACAGAGAAGCTCAAGAATGTGCAGGTACCTGACAGCTAACTAGCATTTCACATGACAAGGCAACCTGTTTCTAAGTTGTAGGGTCCCACAGATGCTGAAAAGAGCAAAACCAAAGACTGCATTTTGTGCTCAATTGTCTTCTTTATGGAAGAGAGCCAGCATTATTTCTTGGGAGAGAGAAGGAGTAGTTTCTTCAAAATGATTCCTTTAAAATCATGTCCTCCTTGTCATCTGTAGAACAGAGAAACAGATGGTGAGGGAGCACTTCAAAATCTCTGCTGAACATAAGTACTGGCTACAAGTTCTTTACACGGTCTTGGTGGACTGTCGTCAGTGATCCTAGCTTTTAGCTTCCATTTGGTTGGCAAGACTTCCATTAGAGCTTTGCAGGCGTACTGTGACATGACTTTTTCTATAACAATGTTGTGGGACAAAGATACACGAAGTGATTTGTAGAACTTGTTAAGAACTTGCCAACAAAGATGATAAGCAGGTATTCTTTATTGCAGTGCTGGGAGACATGGGGGATAGCTCTTCCTAGCATCTCTGTGGAATATCAAACAGACTGTGGTTATATTATTGCTTAACATATATATTCATTAACCATCCAAGAACCGCTTTACATAATTTCATGCCCATTTCCGCATAGACACAACAATGTGGCAGTGGTCTTTGGGGGTCATTTACTTCTTCGAACAATCTTCATCACTTAGCCACACCTTGAACTAATTCTGGCAATCTTCGAAGCATGTGCAGTTGATAAACACTTACACCAGCTTAATTGGTTTGGTAACACTGCAGACGTAAGTGAATGATTACATCCCGTCCTTCTACTTACCAGTTAGCTTAGTTACAGCACATCTTGGACATCTGATAGTTTCAGATACTCTTTATCTGCACGTCCTGTTTTTCTTACAATTGTTTTGTACTAAGCTCAGAAAGACCTAAGGACCTAAAACTATACCAGCTACTATTTATCTTATACAAGGATTCTCATTAGGCTCTTTGGCTGCATTCTCACTAGTTTTTGTGAAACGTTTACCTGTTACTTTCCATTGCTATTGTTACAAAGCCATCAAACTTAACGTTATTTAGAACTGAATTTAACTATTTATGGAAGATTATATTTCATTTTGTACTTCCTTGTCTCAGAAGACAGTCATGAAACACTCTGAAATTGGCTTCCTGTAAGAGTCGAGAAGAGTTTGGTTGGAGGTCATCATATTCTGAAATAAACCTAATTAACAATATTCTACAAACTGTCTTATGAATTACCACTGTTTTGATTTGTTTTTTAAAGTGCTGTACATAAACTTCCTAGAATTTTGGAATGCTTTAATTACTACCTAGTTTTCCTGGGAACTGAATGGCTCAACTCTTCCAGAAGCTTTGAAGGTCATTGAAGTGCTTTGGGTGGAAACCAGGTTCCCTCCAGATGCAAAAAGCTTTTCTTTTCCAACATCCTCCCAGCCTAAGAACAGTCAGCCTTAACTAGTGAAGAATCAGAGCCCTCCTGACGTAATGGTAGAATCAAAAAGCCTCAGAGTCCTAGTAGGAAGATCTTTGCTTGATCTGAATTTGAAGGAGGAATATCATCTTGCCTCTGAGCCTGGTTTTGAGCAAACATCTTTAAATGTTGGGATCAATCAACCAGTTCTCCTTTAACTTTGCTTTAAGGAAATAATTAAGGGGACTTTATTGCTTTATTAAAGGGTAACTCTAATTGAGTACCTGGCCAATTTGTATTTTCCAAGCAAGTTTCTATAAAACTGATACATAAATTACCTAAAATTAAGAGAAACAGAGGCCTTCTTCCAGTGGGTTTGCTGAATTACATGGTTGCAACACCTACAAAATGTCATGCGCGCAGGAACCAGAGATTTGTCATTTAACAACTTTAGTGAAAGAGCAATAACCTTCAAATTTAGGTGATCTACATTAAAATTTGCTTTTTTTTAAAAGTGAATCTTTACATACATCAGGATGCGGTGAATAAAGCTGAGCTTTTAAGAGAAATGCTGTAAACCCCAAGATCTATCAGATAGTTCTACCTTCTCACAGAGCAACTTCTGATCAATGTATTTAAATTGTAGAAGCAGGCTTACAATGAATCTGGTTAGAACTGAAACATATGTAAAAAATAAAAAAAACCCCTAACCAACCCTGTTTAAATCAGTACTTCAGTTTGAGCAATAAAAAACAAACCCCAAGGTTTTAGAGGTTTGATAGGGAAGATTTTATGGCAAAATTATTTTGTTCATAACTCAGTCTCAATTCATTATTAGATTTTCTTCTTTCTATTAACAGTCTTCATTTTTACCAGTGTAGTTTTACCCTTTTGGTAAGTAAATGATCTATTGCCACTTGTTAAAGAGTGGTAACGTACTGAAGGGGGAAAAGAACTTAATAAATTTTCTTTGAGAGAAGAGTCACAGATTCTTCCTTTCCTGACATTCCTTTAAAACAGATAGGACTTTTTCTCATGTAAAATGAGACACATCTTTGCAGATGTACTTTGGTCACAGCAAGAGAAAATCCCAAATGAATAATACTACTATTGCAGTAATTTAAACCCTTCTCCTCTCACTCTTGTATCTTCCCTCCTCCCTTTCACACACATGCATACACATACAAAGGCAGTAGTCCTCAGCCCTTTGGTAGACGAAGTATAGCAGTTTTTCCCCTTAATAATTTCCATGTAGGTAGGGGAAGTCTTTATGGCAGACAAGGAGGGTATGTACTCTAAAATACACCTTTTCTTCATTATTTCATTTATATGGACTTTGAAACATAAGAAGCTTGATAAGCAGCTTAATTTACAAATACATGACATTCATTTCCACTCTGAGGGGTTTTGCTTTAAAGGAGGTACAGAAGCATTTGAGATGTGCTGTCTGTATAATGTGCTCTAAAGCTTTCCAGGGAAACCAAAGAATAATATAAAGAAATGCACCACAGGAAGAAAAAAAAACCCAAGCAACCCAAACCCCAATATTGCGAGAAATCTTGGGGGGAAAAAAGAAGCATGACTTCCGAAATTATTAATAGCTTTTAAAGAAGGTAGGAAAACTGTTCTTTCAAAGATTTAGTACTGAGAGGAAAGAAAATATTCCTTTTTCAGGAAGCCAAGTCTATTTCCATACCAGATTGAATATAGGATGTATATAATCTTGTGTGATCCTGCTTCCAGTAATACTGGGTTAATTAGGAAACATTATAGGCTATTTGAAGTTACATATTGAGCATAATGCCTCATTCTATTTCAATTTTCCATAGTATTTGCTGAGCTTTTACTTTGTATTTTGTATTTTCATTTGTTGTTCATTCACTTTTTATGGATAGTATCTTCATTACTTTTTTTGTTATAATTACAATCATGTCCCTTCCAGTTTAGATGCATTGGTGATTCTTATGCATGGGTTGTATAAAAAGAAAATTAAGTTTTAATATGTTCTGTATTGATGCTGAAGGTGGAGTATGTGCGTAACTTGGTAGAATGATTTACTGTGTTATGGTGGTCTCAGCTGTGATGATCTAAGGATACAAATTAGACTGCTTTTCTAGTGATATTTATCTAGTAAGCTTCTAGTGGGATGAAGAAGATAAAAAGAAATAGCAACCTCTAGACTACTTGGTGCACTTAAACTCACACGTTAGCACATCCACTTTCATAAAACCAGAAACCATCTAAAACATATGCTTTCATAAAAGCCTTAATTACTTTATACACAGGTGTAGTTGCAACACAACTTTAAAAGGAGTTCATGAAATTAGGGCAACTCAAGAGAAATATATTTTGAGAGGCTCAGCACTGCAAGAAAAAGGAAAAAAAAACCCTATACCGAATCAATACAATATCAAGTGATAACTCATACAGTTATTTTATATCACTCTGTTTTGAAAATTCTTTGAGAATTTGTTAAATATATTTAAAGAAGGTTTGGATATTGCATAAACCCTGTTTCCCTACAGGACAATGAGGCTCATCAGGGCCACGCATTTGGGAGACCATACAATATATGGAACCAGATTGTACCAGAACAATGGATAAAAGACTTACCTGCAGATCTTCACAACAGTTTCAATAGGTGCCTTCCACAGCTGAACTGTCAAAACACAGGAATTCTGCAAATGCCTTTAGCAGAATGTGATATACTCCATTTCATTCATCATATGTCTTAGTAGAGACAGTGTGGATTAAACTGAACAAACACTGCTCATTAGCGTTGAACCAGTCAGTGAAGGATTGAGATACCTATTTAATGGAAGTGTATTTTTCACAAAATAACTATCTTTTGTTCCATAGTCAAGAGATTAAAAAAAAGAAAAACAAAAACAAAAAAAACCTTTGAAAACAAACTTGGGAGCAAACATTCACACAAGGGAACTAAAAATCCTTAACTAAATCAAATAAAAATAATGGATTTTGTCACGTTTCTCTTTATACACATGATCTAAAATTTCACTGCACATACTACAAGCACTCATTTTTACTCTACTCCTTGCTAATATTTGTGATACCCTTGATGCAGAGCATTATCTTTCTCTAGTGTTTTATGTTGATTAGTAGAATTCAGTTAAATTTAGGGTAGATGTTCTTAGCTTGATGTATGCTAATTCTATTTGATTTCTCAAAAGAACTTAAAGTTCATTTGGTTTGGTTTCTTCTCCAACTCCCTGTTCTGTTGGTAGGTGTAACAACACAAATTATTTCATATGTAAATACCTGTTAGCATTATTGTGACTGAACATTCTTGTGAGCTTAAGTGCTATCACGTTACAATACCAGGTAGTCTACCTGCTTCCCAAGAAAGACGAGACCCTTGTATCCAACCCACCTGCCCTGCCTGCGCAGCTGGCTAAGTTGGAGGGTGTTCCCCCAACCTATTCAGGGACTCCATGAGCAATACCATGCTGATAGAGGTTAGGGAAACCAGTCTACCCGCTTCCAAAGGAAGACGAAACCCTTGTGTCCAACTCATCTATCCTCCCCTGGGCAGTCGGAGGGTGTTTGCTTAACCTATTCAGGAACCCCATGAGCAGCACATTAGGCCAAATCCCTTATATCAAATACGAAGTTTTCTGAAACTTCATATATAAGAAATTTATTACATATACTTGTGACAGGATACAGATTCAAAATAGCCGGTGATAGGGACTGACTGCGAAAACAGTTTTGGTTTGCAATAATATACAATCAGAACCAATCAGTGATAATACTAAATAGCTAGCAAGATGTTAGTAAGTAAATGCGCATAACACAGAGCTCTTACCCAATATGCGTCCCTATGAGGGAGAGAAGAGAGGTCCAGCCCATCAAGTGATCCCAGACGTTTCGATGGAGGGCTTCTTCCCAACATTCCCCTTCTCTTTCTCCAATTTATACTATTTCTTTACTTTTAGGTGGAGCTTGAGTTACGCTAGTCATACATACCTTTCATGCCTTTGTTAGGATTGGCGTGAATTTTCCTCTCTTCGATTTAAAGGTATACACACATTTATCAGATTTCACAAGCATAGGAGGAGTTATTACAATTAATTCCAAGAACTCATTAATGCCATTCCCCTCCCCTCTGTGCCTGTGCACTGCCATCTGGTGGTCTTGGGCCTGGGTCTTCTGGATGAAGTAAGAGGTCTTCCTCGCTATGCACTTTTTACCCTTGGCACGGTTTCCCCAGCTGGCAATCTTGAGTCTTTTAGAAACTAGTTGAAACAAGTTTCTGTCAAACATTCATCTTCTTGAGGGAAAGGGTCCCTGATTTTAAACAATGTGTTTCAGTTACCTATTCTATTCTGTGTTACGGTTCAACTTGCCAGAACAAGAACATACCTGTTCCCTATTCTAAGTTAAGACAATGCATAGTTTGAAGAAAACGCTGAACTTTTTAATGATGTTATAATGAGCAAAGTTCAGGTACAGGACAAGATTTCACCATCACTGCTGAGGCGGCAGTTGCAATCCATCTTTCTTGATGGCAACTATGCAGTTATCGTCTTTATTCCTGATAACAGGGATGAGCCGTGATACCTCCGTACCACTCTACTTCCCATTCCAAGGATATTGCACCGCATTCTTACAGACCTTGTCTGTTCCACTGGGAGCAGCAACTGTGTCTCACCTCAGGAGCAGCAACTGTCAAAGCTGCTCTAATATTACAGCCTCTGAGCTGAACTTTGCAAAGCCATATTTCTTCATTTTCCCCAATCTTGGTTATTTTCCTACAAGTGCCTAGATGAGGACTGTTAAGGCTTTCCCATGCTTTTTGTGCCAAACTAGACTACCACACATATTTTGACTATTCACGTAATGAAATTCTGTAATCTGCAGTCTAAAAATAAGTATTTTTTGTCTGTTTATTTTTAATAACACTACTGAAGTAGTCAGTCTGAGCACTCTTTCATAGTCTGGAGCCAACACATAGCATCCAGACAGCAGATATATTTCTAATGTACAGTTAATATGCAGTATAAAGATCACATTGTAAATCTTTATATGAATTAACAGCGCTCATTAATTTACAGATTCTCAGCACCTGCATGTTAAATCTTTTCCTTCTTTCTTAACTCGAAGGAGAAACATATCTAGCATTGGATTTCAATTCAAGAAAACAGATTGTTAATGTTCACTCCAACCTCCAAGTGATAGTTTTTAATGGTCATTATAATTGCAGGTAAGAAGTTTCTTCCATTCCTTCCTGTAGGTTACAATCATGCCTTTTAAGCGTCTTGATTGTTTCTATCTACTGTGTGTTTCTTCAATAAAAATCCACATGAACATATCACAGGTAAATGGATGGCTGTAGAATGTGTTTTCTTAGTCTTCCATGAACATGTATTTTTCACGTGTACTGAGCAATCATCAACAAGACTTCAACGTGCTGTTTCAAATCAAACATACAAATCTGTAGTCTGGGCACACATTCATGACAGAGTTGATTAGTTTACTCTGTTATACTATTTTCTACACCCCACAGACCCTATAAAAAAGATGATTGCAAAACAATTTATGTTTTTAAACAAACCAGAATGATTTTCATTCAGGTGTTTCATTGAGGAAAATGTGTACTTGTCTAAGCAGAACTAGAATTTCACTTTTAATTTTTTTTTTTTTTTAAGTTTTACTGTAACTCTTCTCTACAGTGACAAAAAAGCATATAATCTGAAATCATGAAATCAAGTGATCATTAGGAAGAATAAATAATATTCCATGGAAATTAAGTCAATATTGAAAAATATAGGAAAGTTGCTTGAAACAGTTCTGCTTGACTTTTTAATGGATCAAATTAATCTGAAATAAGCTAACCAGCCTCCCCGCTGTACAGGTACTGCAGAAAGAAAGTTGTTTGAAAAATACTGAGGCAAATTGTTTCTATAAATTTTCATCCATGGTGGAATTTTTTTCTTTAGGAAAGCAAAATAAATTAGAATTTCTTCTGCTAGAAGAGATTTAGAATTAACTGGCAAAAAAACTTACCATGCAATGAAGTCAGTTGCTTGCAGAAATCATCAGTCTTTGCAACAGGATAGTATTTGAATATCTTACTTTTTAAGGCATGATTGTCGTAGACTGTGGCAGGAGGAAGAAAGGTGATCCTTGAAGTTTTCTATCTGGGGTTCTAGAGAATCCAAAGGTATCTTTCTCATCAGGTAGGTAGAAAATGAATCTCTCTTGCTTGTGTAGACAATTAGTGAATTAAAGGAGACAACGGACTGGCCAAGTAACAACATTAGCATGCACCCTGAGTGGGAGGAGGAAATTCCAAATGTATATATAGGTTGTAGCTGCATGTTGGCCAGTAGTGCAGCATAAGCTTTTGCTACCTCCCTTGTAACTGGCTATTCTCACCACCTTGCCACCTCATACAAACTACTTGCACAGCAATAAATAACTTCAGTACTGCTTCAAGTTTCACACAGAGGAGCATGGATTCATACATGCTGGAGAAGTTTTGGGCCAGCAGCTGTATGAACTAGCACCACTACTGAAAAGTCTTGACAAATGACTCTTTGTTTAGCTGGACACAGAGAAATGTAATAGAAAGGTTTAGGTTGGTATTAGTGGGAGTGTCTGTGTGTGGAAAGCACCAGGGTAGCAAAGAGCAGCAGAGGAGATTGCAGGCATGGGCTATGTTATGACACCTAGATTAACAGATCACAAAGATCCCATGAAATGTATGTGCATCTTCACAGAGCACCCAGATTGGGAGTCTGAGGAGAATCAATAAATCCCAGTGATTCAGAGAGCTGGGACACGATGAAAGGACTAATCATTGTCATCTCCTAAGAAGGGAAAACACTTGCATCCAAAATCAGTGTTTCACTGGTAACCTGAAAAAGGACCTAGGAGAAGTGTTGAGAGGATTCATAGTCTACATACCTTGTCCTTTGAATTTCTGAGGATGTCTGAATGCCTACTTACTGACATCTGATGCTTGACAGACCTCTTGGACACACACTTACTGGTGCTGTGAGTACATGGATAGGACAATATGGCTGAAATCAGTTTTGTTGTAAGATAAAACCACCTTTCCTTCCTATAAGGTCTCATTTGAGCTTTGCTGCCCATGTTGCAATATTATTTCATATATAGAGCTCTATATAGCAAAACGAATGTTGAAAACTGAAAGAATGTGAGAGGAAAGGAGGCTATAAGTAAATAAATTGGGGCTGCTTTTATGAGGGTGTCTGTTGCTCCACTTGACTGGAACACAACCCTTTTAAAAAGGGTCCTCCGTTAAGGCTGAATTGCTGTGAAAGTGCTGTTGAAACACAAATGCATGTTCTAGCATGATAGTTAATGTTGTCTAACCAGCAACAGTTTTAAAAAGGGGGTGCTGACTGAGCATAAAAGGAATGTTGTGGTTAAAGCCTCTCATTTCACCAGAGACAGATGCAGATCACATAATCTAGCCACAAGACATCTGTGTACCTTAGACAAGGCCTGTGATGAGTTATCAGATTCCTTATACCACTATATGCCTATTCAACATCACCAGCTTCCTGAAAATTTTCTTTAGGAAATCATAATGGAAATATAAAATATGTTAGAACAATTGTATTATGAAGAGTCACTTTTGGCAGGTGACTTACAGGGCATCTATTCTTTTCCTTCGAAAGTATCATCTTTTTTGTCATCTATATATGCACTGTTTTAATTATATGATAAACTTGTGCTTTACACTCCTGTAAGCACTTTTCTTCAAGGGGGATGGGCATTCTATAGTTTTAACCAGCCAAACATTTCCTTGGAGATGCACAGCAAAAGGACAGGAAGCAGTAGTCAAAAATTGCCAGTGAAAATTCTGGCTGGATATAAAATAAAACTTGCTCCTGGTAGACTGGGTCAGGTCCTGGAATAAGCTTCCGAGAGGCACTGTGGGATTCCCTTCAAAATTTTTTTTAAAATTCAGCTGGACAAGTCCCTAGGCAACCTCATCTGACCTTGAAGTTAGTTCTGCTTTGAGCAGGTAGTTGGTCTACATGGGCTTCAAACGTCCCTTTGAAACTAGTGTTTTCTAGAATCCTGTTAAGAATATGCTGGTTCTTCCATGTCTTCATTTCGCTTCAGGGCTGAGCATCCTTCTCTGAAGAGGCAATTCTGAGCCTTCCTAAAACAACTTTTGAAAGCTGCTTATATAAATGTATGAGACAGAAGCACCATTTGTCTTTAAATAAACAAACATCAAGGAAATGTCTCCCTACAATTTTCTAGACACAATGATAATGTTAAAAAAAAAGTAAGAAATGAAAGCTGATATCATAGAATCATGCAATAGTTAGGGTTGGAAAGGACCTTAACACTGTAAATAGCTAATTTGTATCAAATCTCTTGTACAGAAACATTTCACAGGATTAAACTGGTCTCCCGCAAATACAATCAACATACAATATGCTTTTGTTTCTGTGGACAGCTGTTCCTTCTGCATCTTTCCAGAAAGTTGTTCACACCTGCAGCCTCTAAGAGCAAGCAGAAGTAAGCATCCCACTATAGGCAACCACATTAGTTGATGAGAAAAGATAAGTTTTCTCTTACATACCACCACTTTTCAACATAAGCGTGGGGACCAGTTTCATTCTTCTACTCTGAGGCCCATAAAACTAAGTGTTTGGGTTCACCTCAACTGGTAATATAGCATGAGATACAGAGGAAAATAAGAACCAATGCAATTATTTATACAAGCATTTTTAAAGATAAAGTGCTAAAGCAGTTAATCTGCATTTGTTAAAGCAACTGTAATTATTTTGTTACTGGTAGTATATAATTTTGAAGTCACAGCACCAGCTTACTAAAAGCATAATTAATAAGAGTTTGCAATTATTTATGGATGTATCCAGAACCTGTTATTAACACTTGCATATGAGGAATTACATTCTCCCTATGTCCTTGACTTCAAAATCATCATAATGCTGTGATAAATGGGATTTAGTAAATAGGTCAAGTCAGACAAGCCTCCTGCAGGCCTGAATAATTTCAGATTTTTATTACATAAATTTTCCCAGCAGTTCAGGAAAGTTTACAGTTTTATGATGCTACTACGTTGCTTAAGATTTAGTGAAAGGAATGTGAATTGGCCACATATCTCAAAAGGAGCAGAAAACAATTAGTTAATTGACACTTAGTTCTGTATTTGTATAATTTTTAATTGTTTGATTAATGTGGCTTAGTAGTTACCATGTGATGGAAGAAAGGGAAGAAACATTATTCAAAGGACAGAATGGAGACCACATATCTGATTGAAAAACTTCTTTGTTGTGCTCAGTATAATGTGATATTATCTTACAGAAAAGAAAGACATATGCTGGCAGTGAAACTGGTTTGTAATGTCTCTTGAGTATTAACCTGAAAACAAATGATTATGACATACAGACACACAGACACACAGGACATAAAACAAGCAAGTGTGGCTGATGCTGGAGAAGGATATCACTTAAATGACTTGAGTGAACATATTTGAGCAGCACCGAGAGCATGCAGAGGGGGAAACCTTAAAGGCACTTCACTGTGTCCAGAATACATCCCAACTGAACGAGACCTGACGGAATACTTCTGTGTACCCTGGGTTCTTTCACACTGTAGTGTGAAAAGTGAAAAATCGTGTAGTCAGGCAGGAGAAAGCCAGCTATATTTTTTACCTCCTGTGGTCTATTGGACTAGTGAACTGGAACTGTAAAATGTCTCACAAAGTACATCTGCTGCTTGTTTAGACACCGGCAACAGGTTCGTGGCGGCTATACACAACGCCTTTCCAGTCTTTTCAAGTGGCTTGCTTAGGAAGTACTGCTGTTCCAGATATGGGGCTGGATACAGTTTATGCTCCAGAGATCTTTAGTGAAAATATAACTTCTTTGGAGATGTGGCTATCACTACATTCTTCCATACTTTGACGTTCAGAATTAGTGATTTTGTGAAATTCCTGGCAGCCTGAGGGCAGGGCCAAAAGAGCCTACAGCTGCCTGTAGTGTGCCTTCTCATGTTCCACATACAGAGAACCAATTTCATGAATTTGTGTTATTTATTAAGAGTGGTAACTTGCTGTGTCCTTAATTGTTCTTAGAAGGAGAGCTATGGGCCTCCTTCTTTTTCTTATCAAAAGCAAAAGCAGCAAAGGACATAGCCTTTACAGTTGGGTATTATTGGACATTTAAAAGTTTGGTTTTCAAATTACCAAATTGATAGTTTAGATGTAGTACAGTTTAGAGGTTTTTTCTATAGAGTTACCCAGATGAAACATTATTTTCCTTTTTAAAGTCTTTCTTGACTAAAGTTTGTGTCTTCATTACTTTGATTTTGATATTTGCAGTGTAAGACATGCCCTTGTTTTACATTTTGTTGTGACTTTTTTAGAACTTTCTTTCAACAATAATCAAAAGGTTTGAGTCTGTAGTTGTTTCAATTGCTGATGAAATGGGGTGAGTGAAAATAAAAAGGGGCATGGGAATCATGCACCAGTGACCTGTATGCTTGAGCAAAATGTTGATAGATACAAAATAATGGATCTACTGTTTTATTTGCCACCCCCCATTTGCTGTGTCATATAAATTGGGTAGTATTTGGAGGAAATGAGGCCAGGTGGTAATAAACGTAAACTATACTTATGTCTACCTGAAAAATCATACAGTTTTCTGTATAAAAAAGGTGTCTTGAAGAGCACAGTCAAAGAAGCACCTTTGAAAGCATTTAGTAATTAGCAGATCCATATCCCTGAATAAATAGGTATTCACATGGACTTACTACCTTGATAACCAGGATTGCTACAAAGTGATTCAGAAGGTGTAGTAAAATAAAAGCTATTCTATATATAGTATTGTTGCAATAAGAAGATAAAACATAAACCCAAGAACCATCCAATGTAAAGTGTATTGAGAGGTGCATGACAAGTTTAAATAGGGAATTTACTTATCAGGAGCAAAAAGTGGGTGCCACAGACTTCCAGTGTACCTGCCACCAAATCAGAAAACTTTTATAAAGCAAGAAGCCTGGAAGTTTGCACCCTTCAGCCTTTCACTTATACAACCAGAATATGCAGGAATTAAAATACAAAATTAACATTGATAACCTTAAGATCACACTATTATAAATAGTTACGTGTTGCAGAAAGCAAGTTTGTAATACTGCAAGAAAAATAGTTTGGAATCACTTAATATTACAAAACAGATATGATACTGTTAGGAGGGAAGTGGGAAACTGATGGTGGAGATTTGGGATGAACAGTAAACAATAAAGGTCAGTGCACTTCATTTCAAGAGTACCTACAGAAATCTTCAATCTTCCTTAGAGTCACAAATGAATTGACACGTGATAAATATATTTAAGTGATAACACAGTTGAAAGTGATACTAAGAATATAAGCTACTATCTATTTCAAAAGAAGATATGTATTAATGTGTATCACACATGGCTATTAAAACAGTACTTAGAAATGTCAAAGGTAAGAGGAAGCCACAGGAAGATAAGAACTGTCTAGCATGGCAGGAGCATATAGGATGATTTTCTTCATTTGGCAGATAGCTAGTATTTCACTAGAGATAGTCTTTATTTCAATTTTATCTCATGAGCTGAATATTTGCATTTGTTCGGACAGTATGGCTTGTACAGCATGCTTCCTGAATAGCAGTGGAGGAATGTGTTCCTGCCTTGCTAACGTTTTGTCTGAGAAATGCAGAACTTGCTTCAGCATATGTATAAGTTGTGAAACACAAAGACATATCTTTCTGTTCTGCTTCCACTCTGCCAGCCATTTCAACCTGCCAAAGTACCTCAATTCTGAAAACACAGTTTTGAGTCATTTTACATGTATATTCTGGTATCAACAGAACTAAACATAGTAAAGCTTTTGCAGGACTGGGGACTGTAATTTTATGTGAACCAATACTATGTGCTTTCTGAAAAAAACTCTTGTTGACTTTGGATGCTTTTCCTGAAAGCAAGATCAGGCACTGACTCCCCCTGCCCACATTAACTAGTGCCTCTTTCTTTTTTCTGTAATATTAGCTAAGTCTCCATTAGGGAGTTCAAGTAATCACTCTGTAAGAGGTAAATCTTGTCTTCAGTGAAAAGGTATTTTTCTTGTTTGCAGTGAGAGATGTTCTTCCATGACTCATGATACAAGCATTTTTTTTAAGTGTTTGAAATTAATGCTTCAAATGTTACTTTGCAACAACAGAGAAAAATAGTAGTTTTGTGGGTCTGGAAAATTTGGTTCAAGAATGAAGGAAGTTCTGTCTAATTAGGAACAGCTGAAATTTTATTGCCATTTCACACAGACATTTGTTACAAAGAAAACCTGAGAGAATTGTATTCCTTGTGTATGAAACCAATATCATCCTAAGTTGTCACAGCTGTAATTTTGAAAACCACAGTGTTTTTTGTTCACCTCACACAGCTGTAACAGTATGGAAATCACCAATCTCATGGCTGTACTTGGGTGATTTCCAAGAAATTGCAGAACACCAAATATCCCTGATACTACTGCCTTAAGTAGGTTCTGTGGATAAAAGCCTACCCCCAGCAGAGAGCATGCAAAGGATTGCCACTGCCCTTAAGAAGCCTAAGGAATCCACAGACAGGAAAAGAAAACAACAAAAAGAAGCAATGGATTTCTCAAAACTTTATTTACTACAAAATCTTTATGACAAAAGCTGTTTCATAAAAGAAAGATTTTTTATTTCTCCTTGCTTTTGCATGCTTTTTATGGTGCTGTTTTACAGCAATGAGGTGTAACTAGAACCTAAGGAAGCAAAGCAGGCAAGTCAGATTTCAGTTTTCTGAGAAGCATGAAGTAGCATATATTAATAAAAACACCACTACCAAAATACCTGAAATTCTTAAGGAGCTACTTTAATTGCCTCTTAGGAGGGCAACATTTAAATGGAGTTGAGTACAAAAGCTAATTGCTTTTATAGTGACTGCAGGTTTTTAAGGTAGTTAGCACTCATATTCTCCTTCAGGCTGTGGCAAAGGAGTTTGAAAATGCCCCTTGTGCGTAGTCTGTATCTTGCCAGTCCCTTGCATGAACTCTCTTGGTGTACAGATGACAGCAGCCAAAATCTTTTTAGCTTGCATCTATTTCTATTTGTAATCCAGATTATAAAACTCCAAAATGTGGAGAAATTTGTCAGGTTATGAGATCCACAAACAAAAAAACATCTATAAGAATTCACTTTTACTGTACATGTAGCTTTTTATTCTTATGACTGAACCCTGAACTTGGTGAGCAGCAAATGGATTGTTCCATGTGGAATTTTTTGTACAAGTTTGAGGGTCTCATCTGATGCCATCCTTCAGGATTCACAGGAAATACATGAATGGACTGAGTGTGGTTCTTCTCTGTATTTCAGTTAAGGAAATTCTGCTGAAGCATGTGTCAATCAGGGAATAAACTCCAAGATTATCTGAATGAGTCACCCAATTAAAATCATATGTTGCCATTTACACCAGTCCATTTTGAAAATCTGAGGCAGAAATAATTTTCCTTTGAAACTTATGCAACTAAGTGTGTCAGGTGATTTGTGAATGGATTGCATTCTGTGGAGGGTATTATTTTTTCTCTTTTGATATCTGAGGTATACAGCACAGTGTCTCATTCCCGAATTAAGTCTTTGCATCAGCAGAAATTCATTCTGACTAACAATAAACTATGGTACTGGTAGTGAGATAAATGTAAGGCAGGTCTCACTTTTTTACTGTCTTTACAATGAAAACAAAATGAGGATTTGCCATAAATGCTTGTTTCTGATTTATTCTTTGATGAATTAACTAAATCTAGAAATGAAATACTCACTGATCGATGATGTAATGAGCAATTTGTTGATGGCTGGTTGAAAGGGTTGTTCCATTAATGAAAATAATAACAGATTTTGTCTGCACTCTTATGGCAATGTGTCTTATGAGTGAAAATACTTAAGATCATTTTTAGGAGTCGCTAAGAATTGATGGAAGAAGAAAAACAGATGTCCTAAAATCAGACACTAGTAATCTAGACTCCCGCAGTCTGAATTGCTGCTAAATTAGCTCTTATACAGTTTACAGATGGTCCTAGTTGCTTTGAAAACTGAGTCCAAAATATTTAGGATGAAGTTTCAGATGGGATTCAGCCTCAGCTACGCTACAGTGCCCTGCTAGACTACTTCTACCAATAATTGTTTGGACTGTCAAACACAGTGTGTCCACTAAGGTCACCTAGACCTTATGTAATGTACTTTTTTTGGAACTATGAAAATAACCTGTGGCTGGTCTTGCTTTAAGATCTACAAAATTAGGAACTGTGGTGAATGGTATTAGTATGCATATGTATACCAGATACAACCTTGACTAAGAAAATATTTTCTGTGGGCATACATCTTCCTGCTTTAAAAGTAGTTGACTAGATTGCTTCCTTAGATGTGAAAGAGTCCATATTCTGCAGGAGGAATCTTTTACTCATAAAAACTGATATGGTGTATCCTCCAGAGGATATTAGTCAAGAAATTTGCAATATGAAGTATCCTGGTCTGCATCAAAAGGAGCGTGATCAGCAGGTCGAAGGAGGTGATCCTGCCCCTGTACTCTGCTCTCTTGAGACCTCGGAGTATTGTGTGCAGCTCTGGTGTCCTCAACATAAAAAGGACATGGAACTGTTGGAACAAGTCCAGAGGAGGCCCACGAGGGTGATCAGGGGACTGGAGCACCTCCCGTATGAAGACAGGCTGAGAAAGTTGGGGCTGTTCAGCCTGGAG
>WYDI02034928.1:0-15610 GCA_009867235.2 Psittacus erithacus
TCAGTCTCCCCTCTGGCAGGTTAAAGCCATTCCCCTTGGCCTGTCCCTACAGGCCCTTGTTCAAAGCCCCTCTCCAGCTTTCCTGCAGCCCCTTTAGGCACTGGAGCTGCTCTAAGGTCTCCCCTTTAGGAGCCTTCTCTTGTCAAGGCTGCCCCAGCCCAGCTTTCTCTGCCTGTCAAATCCTGAGCTGAAACACTGATACCAGAGACTGCCAAGGCTCAGCGCTGTACAAGCACAGGGGGTCATGCACTCAAAGGTACCTGCGGGTACCAATTACCACAGCACGTCTGGCCTTGAAGGACAGACAGGTGAGTACAGAAAGAAAAAAGATTTGTCTTAGCCTCATTTTTCCAGCAGCAGCTCCAAAAGCCTGGGTTTAATGTTTACAAGCCCAGAAATAGTCGATTTCCCCTCGTGTTCAGTTAACTTCAGTCTGTGATTCAATTTCAAATGTTTCAGCTGATTTTTACATCACTAGGTTCCTACAAAACCAGGTCAGGCCCATTCTGCACAAACAACCTCACTGTTTTTATAACCATGCAGTTGTGCGTGACTGCACTAGGAAATTCTGCAGGTAACAGCCACAGAAAATGCAATCTCATATAAATTGTAAATCTATAGCTAGGACAAGCAGGGCTATGATTCCAGGCACAAGGAAGCTGCTGTATCACCAGTTTCCTCAGCACTAGCACATTTGCGAACAACAGGAATTGAGCTGGGACTAAGTCACTGGGCTGCTCATCTGTGAGATTTGTTTTGTGCCTATTCCTCCCCTTGCAGTCATACAGCAGTGAACTGGTGGAAAGCAAGGCACAAAATTCCTCACAACAAGAACAACTCCACAGACAGCTTCTGGACTTGCTTCAGAAACACACAGGAAAAAAGACAAGTCAACACTAGAGGAAGGCATTGCTGCAGCAACACCCTCCTGATCCCATTTCCTACCCAGAACAGAAATTATCCAACGGCTGACCTAGTTCCCTAAGAAATTAACTGGGAGATCTCATGATTTCAGGTGGTTTTAAATACACGTCCATGTCACAAAATGACAGTGCTTCTGTAACCATTTTTCCCATGACTTTGTCAGAAACAGTGGGATGAACTTCTGCATCCAGCAGCTCACTTCATGAGCTCGTTCTTTTCCACTAAATAAAGGTAGGAGCTAATGAAGAGGTCAAATTTTGGGATGACCGACATATTTTCCAAATGGTTTTATTCCTTCTCACCTGGGAAGTGGAAATAGCAGAAAGTCAAAGGTAAAAAAGCACCTGAGTAGCAAGAGTCCTCATGAAATGGAGTCTCCAGAGACTCATCACGCAGAGGTTCAGCACACATCTCATAGGAGGGCCTCCCAGGCATCCTCTGGCAGTCCATGGAACAACACACATCCCCATGGCTCGAGTGCCAAGAGACAAATCCCAAAGAACTCGCACAACAACATGTGTTTAAAAGGTTGTTGCTCAGTTGAAAATGTTCAAACTGACTCATTTCTGGAAAGATAAGTTTTTGTGTGTGCTCCCTTGAAGGGAATCTGTGGACTTGTCTGTTGCAGAAGATCATTCCCTGGAGGAACCTCAGGAGTTGATTTCAGGAAAGCCTGCTCAGATGACACCCCCCTGGCCTGTCCCCACACACCCCTCAGGCACAGCACCTCTGGTGCCACCCGCTCAGATCAGAAGTGATATCTTGCTTCTGGCTGGGCAGACTTTTCAAGGACATTGTTTTAAACTCAGTTCACTGGCACAGGGTGCCCAGAGAAGCTGTGGCTGCCCCATCTGTGGCAGTGTTCAAGGCCAGGTTGGACACAGGGGCTTGAAGCAAGCTGCTCTAGTGGAAGGTGTTCCTGGAACTGGAGGAGCTTTAAGGTCCCTTCTAACACCAGTCTGCGATTGTATGATACACAAAAATTCCATGGAAAGGAGAGGAGGGAAGAAAGGAGAAGGCAGAAACAGGCTCCTGAAATTAGCAGAATTTAAATCAAGCTAAGACTACAGTAAAGGCTAAGCCTGGCAAGAAAACCTCCACAACCTCCCACTGGGCAGAGGGCCACAAGGATATACAGCTACAAAGTTAAGACCATTACCAGCATCCCAGTGCACCAGCAATCCTTCCCTTTGCCTTCCCACAGCCCGGAGCGCTGCACTTGTCTCACCCCTGCCGCGTGCTGTGGCGTGAGCTCACCGCGCGCTCAAAGGCACCGGCGCATCCCCCCGTGCACCCGCACAGCGCGGCGGCCCCGGGCCCGGCCGCGGCGCCTGCGGACCAGGCGGCAGCAGCGCAGCCCGGTGCTTCAGCTCCACCTCCTGGGGAAACGCGGCAAACCCTCCAGCTCCGCACGATCGCTAACGGAGACCCGGGCCAGAACTCATCAGGCATGTGAATTCCCTCAATATTCCATTCAATTATGTCGCTCTTCCTAAATCATCTCCTTTATTTAACAAACCTCCCAATCGCAGCTAATAAGCTCAGGAGAATCAGGGCACACCATTCATTTCTGGGAACAGGCTGATATTTTCTAAAAGCCATTAATAACGATGACAGGATCTATGTACAAGATAAATTAATTTCAATTTCCTTTTTCAATTAATGGCCAATTATTCGAACTCAGCTCAACCAAAAATATTACTCAAGTATCATTAATCTAACAAAAATTAACTTTACTATTGTCCCAGTAATGAGCAGATATAATTTTAAGATAAAATAACACACTTGAATAAGCGTTGTCCGTTCGCATCCTGGGGGCCACTGCTCAGCACTGGAGCCCCCCCAGCCATGCTGCCTTAGGTCACTGGCATTAAGGATAATGACTTGAGCAAAGGCCACCCACTGCTTTACCTGCCTTAGCTCAAGAGCCATTTTATATCCAAAACCTGCTGGTTCAGTGTGCATGGACTCTAGCAAAAACAATCAGGGAAAACACCTCAGCCTCCATAACCCAACCACCAATGTGGCAGGGGGTGGGAGGAGAAAGCCTGTCAGAAGCGGACTGTTACCTGCTGCATCTTTCATTAATAACCTGCCTTTGCCCATTTCCTGGGTGGATGTTTAAGGGAAGTTTCATTTCAGCAGTTATCTCACAAAGCTTGAATTTAGAAGGCAGCAGCCATGTGACTGCAGCATCCTCTCCCCTTTCCATTTATTTCTATTAGCAGTACAAAGTAATATTTGCAGTTTATGGTGCTGGTGTTGCTAAACGCATCTTCTTGATGTCAGAAATGCTAGCTTTGAGAGTATCTTGCTTAAATCTGCTCTGTAATGAACTAATTCCAGTGCAATACATCCTTACTAGGAGAAGCAACCGGGAATTTCAGCGTATCACAGGGAGAGCCCAACTCTTTTCCATTGCAAGGTTACCTGTGGGGCTGAGCAAGAGACAGGGAACTCGGGAATTGCTTGATCTTTAAAGAATAAATCTATTCTGAGCAGCAAAGCAACTCCTGATATGCAGATCCTCTGCAACCCAGTCATGTGCTGCAGCCACCTCACAGCTTTGAACATGCTCCCTGAAAACTTGTGGCACAAGCACTGGTTTGCCAGGAGCCCATGGGATCTGACTTACTGCAAGGAAGAGTCTCTCTCAACCTTCTGAAACCATGTGTTTAACACAAGTACGTTTAAAGCTGCACAGGGGCTGCTTCTGCCTTCTTTTAACAAAGAAAAGGAAAAGAAAAAGGGAAAGAAAAAGCAATATAAAACCTTAATTCCTGTGCAGCACTGGCACAGGGTGCCCAGAGAAGCTGTAGCTGCCCCATCCCTGGCAGTGCTCAAGGCCAGGTTGGACACAGGGGCTTGGAGCAAGCTGCTCTAGTGGAAGGTGTCCCTGCCCGTGGCAGGGGCTGGAGCTGGAGGAGCTTTAAGGTCCCTTCCAACCCAAACCATTCTGTGAGTCTATAAATTGAATATTCCAGAAAATCAATAACTACAGGGCACCAAACCAAATGAGCTTTGATCTAATTACAAGAAAAAATGTCACTGATTATACTGACATGTTTTCATATAAAAATTATTCTTGATTTGATAAAAATATCAATTTATTTCTGGCTGCTAGTCAGCTTCAGTATGCATGCTCCTGTTCCAGAAAAAAGCACCTTACTCACAATTAACTTAGGCTACTTGAGAAGTATCAACAGGTAAAAATAGTCAGGTCTGATGAACTTCTGAGTAACTCTTCACAATCAAGACTTATAATTCACCCTTTACATGGAATATACTAAGCACAGTAAAATTAACAGAGAATGTAAATGCTAGGACATTGGGAAAAGTCAATATCACCGCAGAGACCTGCCTGATTAAGAATGAAGTCCATTGGGTGTACTCACAAATGAACAGAACAATTGTACTGAATTTCTGAGCTTCTCAAAATTGTACCTATTTCAGTCATTTCCACTAATAATACATTCTTCAACACAAACTAAAGTCTACTATATCACATTTTATAAGGTAATCTAGTTATAATTTACTAAGGTCTTTCAGATTACATTTTGTATCATGGTTTTAAAGAGCTCTACAAAAGGCAGAACTTTAAAAAGCACTGCCAAGCCATTTGAGTATCTGGACACTTCCGGCTTGCACACGATTCCATTTGTCCACACCAGTTTGCCATCCGTATTTCCAGTCATAACTGGAACGGATCAGAGCTGCCTGTTTAGTTAATCTGAAGCTTCTGGGAAGCCATCATTACGCCTGCAAAGGTTGTCACCCACAAGCCTCATTCATAACTGTTGGGAGCTCTTAACTTCGGCGCTGTCATCTTCCCGAGCAGATGAGCATTAGCTCTAATGTAGCAGCTTTCTGCCAAGAGATTAATCTTCAGCCGGGTTTTACATTATACAGAGCTGTGCAGCTCTGAAGTGTGAGGTGAGCCGCATCCCTGTGCTCCTGTGTGCTGCCCTGCACGCCCAGCGAGTCTCTGCTGCTCGAACGCCCGGCCTAGAGGAAAGCCCTTGGATGTGCCTCTGCCTCCCAGCCCTTCCCTTGGAGGCCACAAGCTGAGCACCCCACCAGGACCAGAGAGACCTGCTGTGAGCTGCCCAAGGGCCAGCAGCATCCCACACGTCCCACTCACACCATGGGCTGGGGTTTAGCCTGGGTGCATTGTTTGGGAAGTTTTAAGTGCAATGAATTCCTACATGGCTCCATCCTCTAACCTACAGCAAAATGAGACCAACCAACTGATCCACAGTTTGCTCCCTGGTCACGACACCTCCCTCCCTCTCCAGCCAATTCCCAAACCAGTCTGTTCTACACCAGATTTGGTATACACAGCCATAAATAACAAATGCCTGGTATTAACCTTTATTCCTGTTTTGGACAACGCGAAATGAACTGGTTTGATCCTTAATACATAGTAAATTACTAGCGTTTTTAAAATCAAATCATTCCATGAGAGACACCTTGCTAACACACTGGTTTTTTTACATCCCAACGCTTGTGAGAAATAGAACCCCCTGAACCCCTGGTTGCCTTGAATGGGAACAGAAATGGTGTATGCTGAAGGGACAGGCTACTGTCATTCCTAACACAGCCAAGCTGAGGAACCACAGGCAGCAAAGCCTGATGTAGCTTCGCAGGAGCCAAGCCAAGGAAAGCTTTACCAGGGAAGTGCTGCCAAAACTGCCAGAAAAGGGGGTATAAGAGCAGCAGGGGTGAACGTTGGCCAAACTGCAACTACGTGGGCTTCTCCATTTCTGAGGAAAATAGCATTATGCAGCAATATAAGTGACACATGTTTATAGTTCAAAGACAGAGAGGTAATTATCACAGGCTACCATCTGCTGCCAATTCCATGCCTTAGAAGGGATGGAAAGAAGCCCACAGAAGTTAACTTTGCAATCAAACAGAACTAATGAGGAAACAGGGAGATGCACAACATCCTGCAAGCCAAACCTCGCTGGAGATAAGTCTGAAACTTTACCCTAAATGGCCACAGGAGTGTGGTGAAATCCCTGCTCAGCCAGTCATCCACCACGGCACTCATACACACAGGGACTGGACAGAGGAGCTGAAGAGCTGCCAGTGCAAACCACATGTGTAAAAAACCCTTTCTATGAACATCTGATGCACGACAGGAGTCTCAGAACTGTGTCTGAAGACGGCCAGCATTAAGTGCCAAAAGTAGACTATAAGAAGTTAAAAGGTTAAGAGGCTCAACATGAACGTGCATCCTCTCCTTTCTAGGTTTTCCTGCCTTAGTTCTAAGCCATTACTAGTTAAAGTTTAACCCAGGAAGGTAAAAATATTTCTCTAGCACACAGCATTTAAATCATCGCTTATCTTCTGGTTTTTCCCTTTTCCACACTGAACAGATTCAGCTCTAAACAGAAAAAAAGCCAGAAACACCATTCTGCAAGTCACCCCCATGTTTTCATTATGTTCTTACGAGCCCTGAGGCAAGAACTGGATGGCAGAACACCCATGCTGCCTTCACTGTGGCTGGACATGGGGACAAAGTCACCACCTCCCTTATGCTCCTTCCCCTCCAGTTATGCTTTCAAGGATCACTTTCCTTCTTGAGCCACAGCACTGCAATGGCAGCTCATTTCTAGTCTACCCACCACTACCTCTAAATCCTTCTATCTGCTCATTCCCACACCAGGAGACCCCTCTCTGCTGCACACATCTTACCAGCACAGTGGTACCACATTCATCCTCATTTCCCAGTAACTTTGGTGTTTGTTGATTCTATCAGCAGCTTTACTGGTACAGGAAGTGCTATTTACAAACAGCTCTTCATGTGAGGCTATGACAGACATCTTCACAAACCAGGAAAGCCTTGCCTTAATAAATACAGGATGAGTAGAAGAAGGCATGCAAAGTAACAATTATGACAGGAAAGGGAGAATTACAAAGGTGGTTGGGGAATACTGCAAGAAAACACGGTGTCTAGAAAACAATGCCAGTATGTGAAACAAGAAACCACACTATTGCTCGAAGCACGAACTTTGCAAAATGGAGACAAACAGTACATCCTCTATGTCTAGGCCTGGTGTCAACATCTTAAAAGAATCTTTTTATCCACCATAGCGGCGCCGAAACCAAATGAACCTCATGTTAAATAACTTCATACAATAAAGTACTGTGGCCAACATTTTTAAGTTACAGATACTTAGCTACAGGTTGCATTAGTCTTCTACACTGTTTCCCACAGGAAGATCATAGATGATTACCCCTTTGTCCCATCACAGAATCATAGAATAGTTAGGGATAGAAAGGACCTTAAGATCATCCAGTTCCAGCCCCCTGCCACGGGCAGGGACACCTCCCACTAAACCATGTCACCCAAGGCTCTGTCCAACCTGGCCTTGAACACCACCAGGGATGGAGCATTCACAACTTCCCTGGGCAACACAGTTAAGTCTAGCCCAGAAGGGGCCTCCGGAGGTTACCCAGCCTGAGCCTCTGACAGAAGCAAATCGGGTCATTCAGAGCCCCAAACAGCTCCTCTCGCTGCATCAGGCCAGCAGCACAGCTCACGCTGGGGAGCTGAGCTCAGAGGCACCAGGGAGCCTGGGCCAGAGGGATCCTGTGAGCAGCACCCTGGGGAAAAAGAAGCTGCTGTCCTGGGAGGACGGGACACGTCACTCATTCACTTCTGAAGAGCGTTCTTTCTTGCACAACCTACCAGACATCACCTAAACAACCAGCAGACCTGTTCACACATTGCACAGTGCCTGCAGCGATGGTACAGCCACTTCTGCTCTGCTTCACACAGGCAGCTCCACAAACGCGCTTTCACATTTCCCTACGCATCACTCACACACCAGCGAAACCCTGAGCTGTGGCTCTTTACATCACAAAGGTCGTGAAACAGTTCTAGAGATTGGTAACCCAAGTCTTGAGCGCTCTCTGAGCCCTGTCACCTGCTCACCATGCTCCAGAGCCAGCACCCCTCACACCACTGCTCAACATGCTGTCTTGAAGGGAAGGTGGCTCCGACCCACCAAGAAGTTAGTTGCTGGAGGAGAAAGAAGCCAGAAATAATAATTTTAAACAAAAGAAAAGACTGTGTGCTGTGATGCTCATTTTTAAATGGATGCATGGCTGTGAAACCAGCGTTTTACACATCCTGCAAAGCAAACACCCTCAGCAAAGATGCAATCCTCACTGTGATGGGAACAGCTCCCCCCCAACAATGCGCAACTCAGAACAGTTTAACAGAAGAAATTCACCAGCTGTTGAACTGAAGTTGTGAAATTTACCGTAAAATGTTCCTGTGACTTGTAGTTCTCATCCAGGTAAACTCGAGCTCGGTTGTAGTCTTTCATAGCATCACTTGATAACAGTTCTCTAAAAGAGAAAGAAGAGTTTGAAAGTATAAAGGGAGATTCAGAGACTCTACACTGCTTTAGCACGTTCTCCCTCCTGTACGGTAGTGTCCCCACAGGAACCACGGGCCTTCACCTCATTGTGGCAGGGACTTGAGGGACCGCAGCTACCCGTGGTCCAGCCCCCATCCCGCCGGCGCTGGGCTGACCGGCCCCGGCTGCGCCCGCAGCGGGAGTCACGGCGCTCCGCAGTGCCGCGGGGACACAGCCGCGGGGCACCCAGCGCTCCACAAAACCGGGCGGTTCCCGCCAAAGGCCCGCGGGTCCTCACTCCAGACCGTCACTGCCTTCCCCCAGCCGGTGGGACCCTCACAGCCCGGCCCGGCCCCGCCGCCCGGGACAAGGCTCGTTCCCGGCACGGCGCGCCGCCGCCAGCAGGGGGAGCTGCCGCACCGCCGCTTCCTCCGGCGCCCGTCGAGCCCCGACCGGGCCGGGCCGAGCGCTGCCGCGGGCATGCCCCGGGTCCGGTCCCGCTGCGCTCCGGGTCCGGTCCGGCTGCGCCCCGGGCGTGCTCTGGCACCCGGGGCCGCTTTACTTCAGTTACCAGAAGCCTCTCGTACAGGACGGGCACCGCTGAGAACTGACAACTGAACCCACCCGTGCCTCCTGGCTGCCCCACGGACAGAAACAACCTCATTTATTTAAGATGTGCTTCAGCCCCAGCAGCCGAGCTAGAGCTCTGAGCGCCTCACCCTGACCGACTGCGTGTGCCCATGAGCTGCGTCACTCCCACCGCACCGCCTGCCCCGACCGGATCCCCACCGCCACCAGCCGTCAGGACGTGCCCCCGTGGCAGGCGCTGGGTCTCCAACACGCAGCCTGGCGGCGGAGTCTCGGTGCTCTCACACACGGAGCCGTTCAACACAAGATCAGCAGCTGTGGCTGCCCCATCCGTGGCAGTGTTCAAGGCCAGGTTGGACACAGGGGCTTGGAGCAAGCTGCTCCAGTGGAAGGGGTCCCTGCCTGTGGCAGGGGTTGGAGCTGGAGGAGCTTTGAAGTCCCTTCAAACACAAACTATCCTCTGATTCTACAATAATAAGCCTCATCTCAGAGATGATACCAAGCGAGATACATGTTCTGTATCTTGCACAATTATCTTGCCAGGACACGGCCAGAGGAGGCTTTTATTACTTTTTCTGATTTCTTAACAAACATAAAGCAGAAAAACTTGGCCAGTCTCTTCCTTCTTGAAGCTCATGTAACATACTGAAGTTGAGAAACACTTAAAATCTTTTAAGACTTTACATGTCTAATGACTTTGACTTAGAATTATATACACATTACCTACTACTGCTTGCCAGTTACTTACTGTATTGGGTTTGCGTGACAAGGTTGTGGTAGCAGCGAGGGAAGTTACAGGGGTGGCTTCTGTGAGAAGCTGCTAGAAGCTTCCCCTGCATCCATCCAATGGAGCCAATGCCAGCCAGCTCCATGATGGACCTGCGATCAGGCAAGGCTGAGCCCATCAGCGATGGTGGGAGTGTCTCTGGAATAATGTATATGGAAGGAGAAAAGCTGCTGCACAACAGCAACTGCAGTGGAGAGGAGTGAGAAAACGTGAGAGGAACAGCTCTGCAGACCCCACGGTCAGTGGGGCAGGAGGCACTCCAGGAGCCAGAGCAAAGGTTCCCCTGCAGCACAGGGTGCAGACCATGGAGGGCAGAATGTGCCCTGGGGGCATGGCATGGGAGGAGTGTGAGGAGGCCTCCTCCGAGAAGGAAAGAGTGGTGGGGGGAGGTGTTTTAAGATTTGGATTTATTTCTCATTATTCTGCTCCGATTTGATTGCCAGTAAATGAAACTGATTTCCGCAGGTCAAGTCTGTTTCACCAGTGATGGCAATTGCTGAATGAGCTCCCTGTCCTGACCTCGACCTATGGGCCTTTTGTTGCCTTTTCTCAGCTGAGGAAGGCAGTGACAGAGCAGCTCTGGGGGCACCGTCCAGGGTCAACCCTCCACACTTACTTCACAAACTTGTCCACATGAGACATGGAAGCTTCATAGTTTTTTCCTCCAAATTCTTGACAGTGCAGAGCCATGAAGTGGGGCTTGTGTGCATGTACAACCTGAAACAGACAGATGAACAACTATTAACCGAGTTGCATCCACAGCTATTATCACACAAGTGACAAATCCAGACATGCTATTTCTGAGGACTGTCAGCTGTTACCTCAGCAGTGGCAGCAGAACAGTCATCAGCAATTAGAGAAGCATCATTTGTTATGCACATGAAAGACTCCTAATACACAGTAATTATATCTCGCACTTTTAGCTTGTATTTTCTTTTTTAAACTATGAATTAGTTCTCTGTCATTTAAAACAAGCACTTAACCTCTCCCAGCTCACGTCAGAGAGGACCTAACATTATGGAGATGATCAAAACATTTGCCTACCTGGCAGTTGGAACTGAGTTCCAACCATGTTCAAAACACCTGAATTCATTCATGAAGCGTTGGATTTTTTTCAGTTTTAGAAAGTATCTGGCATTAGCTCATGGCAGAATGCTCATTAGCTGTTGCCTCAGATGGGTTTATTTATGGAGTATCTTATTTACAGAAACATCTAGTTAAATCACACACACACTACGGTATATATACATATGTATCTAATGCAGGAGGCACATAAATCCATCACGCTATTTCAAGCGTTGGTCCTGCATAATGCAAGTACCTTAAATACTAAATAGTCAGCACCAGGATGCAATTACCATACTAAAACCCCTGCAACATATGCTTTTTTGGTCAGGCATCAAATCAAACAGACAGTATTTATAAGTTTGCTGCTGCTTTAAACACACCTTCAATGGTATTCTGTCCTAATAACTTTTCTCTGCGTTACCTACACTAAGCATTGTAAACAACACATCTAAAAAGGTCTCCCTGTTGATACTGGGTCCTACAACTTGTATTTCATGTCTTATCATCATCTTGTGAATGAATGGACACAAGCCTCAGAACCATTTTCATTTTTAAAAAGGGTAACTTAAAAGGGCAAATTAAAGCCCAGAATAACCGGGTACCACATGGGGTAGTAACACGTTAAAAAGCTGCCGTACAAGTTGCTGTTAGTTGTGACCAGGGGGCAACTTGGCACTCCCCACCACCACAAGGGCCACGTTGACCCTGTGGCCATTCCCAGGAGGAACAGCCTGGTTTCCACGAGCTGCTTCAGGCAGAACAATGAATTAATTCCTCACTCGGCAGGCTTTGGCGCTGCAGGGACAGGGCTCGCGATGGGGGGGACACAACATCCTGTTCCCCCCTCTTGTGCTGGGGATGGCAGCAGACAGATGTGCATGGTTACTGAGACAGCAATAACCTCAGCACACGTGATGAAGAGTAACTGTAAAAATAACAGGGATAGTCCTGCTTCTGCGCTCATTTCTTTGCTGCTGGTACCCTGCAGCTCTGACAACGGACAGATGCCGTAAACCTTTGCAGTCGTGCTTTTAATTATGCAAATCAATAGTGACCAAGATTACTGTAAAAAGGTCTCTTAAAATGCTTCTTTTAATCCAGGGTAGAGAGAAATTGTCATTTGATGTGAGGCCAGAGTGCACAGTTCCCCACCCCGATCACACTGATTCTCTCATTAGAAAATCAAGCTCAAAGGCAATGAATTCAAGATTAGGAAACCCTGAAATGCAGCAGCTTGCCATGGAGCACAAGGCAAAGCATGATCCACTCTGCTCTTCACGGGCACCTCGTCCTGACAGCAGCACAGCTGCCAGGCTTAGGTAGCAAGAGGGACCGGCAGCAAGTGCACCCACAGCCTGCAAGCAGCGGGTGACAGTGCCTGTCCCGGCTGGGGGGGCTCCCCGGAGTATGCATCCCGTGCGCCTGTCCAGCACTAAAGGGGCAGTCAACACCCTGGTCCTATCACTGGCTGGGGGCTCACCCTGTCCTGGGGACTCTTTTAGACAAGTCTCCAGAGATCGGAGCCGGCGCCCCGGGACACGAGGGGCAGCTGTTCATGAACACCAGAGCCAGCAGGAATATACAGATCCCACAGTGAAGGCAGCACGTCACAGCATGTCTAACCTAACACAGGTTAGACTCGCAAAGGGGAGAAAACGGCTCCTGGTTCCCAAGTGACTTCAGACAAGTCACTTCCTCTTCTGTACTTTAGCTTCCCCATCATCGAAACAAATCTCGACACCGACCTGCTCGGTGAAGCATTCTCAGCTCAGCCACCAACAAGCATTACTATATAAAGGAAAAAAGTAAATATTTCTCCCACATCCGCCTTCGTGGATCTTTGTGCACTTGAGTCAGCTCAATAGTGCCAGTGTCTAACTGTGACACACAGCTTTCTTGCTTTAAAACCAGGCTGTCACCAGCAAGAGCTGGGAATGAACTGCAGCAGGACCCAATGGCAAGTCCAACTGAAGGTTGGGGGGGAGGGAGTGGACTGCAGAACAGGTGGCTAAAAAACGTAACTGGAACCCAATGAATTCCACCCGGCTGGGACATGAGCATCCTTTGCCTTTGATACTTGATGTAACCCTGAAAGCTTACATTAATACTAGCTGATTTTATAGATTTACACTTAAGATAAAGCTTTGCTGCAGCAGTTTTCTTGTGTATCTTGTCCAACACCAGACGTGGCCCTGAACAGGACACACATCTGAAGTGGTTCTGAACACACAAAAAGCAGGTTTTGGCTACAACTACCAACACTCAGGGGAATTTCCAAGAAGGTCTAAATGTCTGCTTTACTTTTCAGCAAGAACTGTTGAACAGAAAGCTAAGAGCTGCGCTAAGCTGTGGAAACCAAAGTCCAAGACCAGCTCCTCTGTGTTCAAAGGTGTTAAACTCTGACAAACCACAGCAGTGGGACGGGCACCCAAGCATCCATTGGTGACCAACTAATAATCAAGCATCTTTATGAAGTTTAACCTGTTGGATCATTTTCTTCACTATCTTGGAAATAAATATTAACCAAACATGGCCTGAGAAGTCGAACTTGTAACAGAGTTCATTTGTGGTCCCTAATAACATGCAATCCCAACTCTCTGTGTGCTTTACTGCTTCAAATCAGTTTTGGCTTCCAATTTCTGATCTTATCTACTTGGATAGTTCTATGAAATTGCCATAATTAGGAAACAGTTGCAACTATTTAATCTTGCAGAGCAAACATACCCAACTCTTACTGCTTCAAAGCAACAACATCCAGGAACTGCTTACTGCAAACACAGCAAAACCATGCTGGCGCATTGTGTTGCTCACTTGAACTGCTACAGTTTGCAGATTTGCTTCAGTAAGCTCTCTCCTTACACAGCTAATAGAACTAATAACTGATAAGACAAAATAAACCAAACAGATTCAAAGAGGATCTAGGCAGAAGCTCTCCTACATTTCTGACTGATGAGTAACGAGGAGCCTTGAACTGGGAGTTCTGCCTGGAGGAAACACGGAGAGCAACTTACAGAAACCACTCCAGGTGCTGCACTGAGATGCAGGGCACGGGTTGTTTGCATTCAAATCCTTGAGAGCTTGATCACAGCAGGTATTAAAGAAGAATAAAGTTATATGACATTTTGTAATGAGGAAGCAGCACTGGCTTAGCAGCAGCGAGAAGCCTTTGTAGCTTTCCTTGCAGGTTAAACCACAAGAACGTACCTGAATATTAGTTACATCCTCTCATACAATAAATACTTTCCAACTAAGAGCAAGTGGCTCTGCTTCATTACCTTTTACTAGTTTTCTATGGTTATGAAAGAACAAATAGTACACAATAATGAGTAATGAATACTTCAGAGTAGAAAACTCAGTTGCCAGAGGTTAAAGATCACACAAACACTGAATTTGCATCTACAGCAGCGCAATGTGTTCACAAAGTCGGGCATTACTCTCAATTTCTGGGCAAAGAAACAGTACACAGGAAGCCCTGACTGCAGCTTGGGTCTGGGATACAGGTAACTGAGCAAGATGCTCCAACACAGGCAAGTACAAACATAAAACTGGTGAATCCCTGAAGCTGGCCTGTGCCCATTCCTCAGGTCTTTGTCTCTTTGGACATGGGACAGGATGGATAATAACGGCCATGCTGAGGAGTGCCTGAGCCCAGCATGAAGGGCTCTCCTGCATGGCCCTCACTGCCAGGTGCGAGTGCAGTGTACATCAGACACACACAAACCTCGACAACCTGACCCAAGGTGAAGCTCCCATCTCAGACAGGCCCAAAATCTCACCTCCTAAGGCCTGCTGGATCTGCTCAGGGTGTTTATCACCCTTTCTAGTTAAACAGGTTTAAGTCCACTAAAATACTAAACAACCGCCTTTGAGTGGCTGGGGTTTGGTTTGTTTTTCTTTCTCCTTTCTTTAAGGAGGCTAATAACACACACCATCTCCATGCAGCAGCACCAAGATGACCTTTAGCTTTTAGGTAAACTTTTAACTTCTGTATTACTACAAATAGAGGCTCTAAACACTCTCAAACACATTAAGCAGCATAGAAAACTGCACTGGGGGGGAGTGATGAAATCACCCTCTGCCTCCACATTTTCATCTAAAATGACCGTCTGCCAGGAATGCTGCACAAAAGGGCTGTTGCTAAAGTTAGCCAAGAGTCTGAATAGCTCCAGCTGCTAAACTCCTCCCACCCCAAACCCCAGGCATGATGCAGCTGAGGACAGTACAAGGGATGGGGAAGGAAGGGGTGAGAGGGAGAAAACCCATAAGTAAACAAATCAGTAAAAGTCCTTCCCATGAGCCCTACGGCCCTTGCAAACAGCTCTTTGGTTGCTCTTGTTCCCCTGTATTTTTGTCCTGCAAGCTAACGCTAAGGCTGTGAGCCTGGACAGAGGCACTCCACACACCTGGGGTGAGCATGACACCCATTTGCATGTTCTGTGAATGCTCTATTTGCATAAATCCAGTTCATAAAATCCTCCAGTCTCCTGTTAAGCACCAGACTGTTCCCATCCCACACAGAATCCTCCAAACCACCGTTCTCATGATCTCTCTCCTCAGAACAGCCACTTTCCCTCCTTGTTTCCAAGGTGTGTTTCTGATTAAGAGAGTTTCTACTGAAAAGAGGACGGGAGTCTAAGCTAAAATAGCGAAGACCCAAGTTACCAGTAACTACACAATACAAAAGATGAGGTGCAATCCCCAGCACTAGGACTTCACTGAATTCTGTGTCTCTGTAAGGCAGCTTTTCTCCATTCACTGTGATTTCAAGAATCCCAGCCTGGTTTGGGTCGAAGGGACCTTAAAGCTCCTCCAGTTCCAGCCCCTGCCACGGGCAGGGACACCTTCCACTGGAGCAGCTTGCTCCAAGCCC
>WYDI02034930.1:0-19233 GCA_009867235.2 Psittacus erithacus
GTGGTTTGTGTTATACCTTAGTTAATAGACTGTTCTTATCTCAGCCTGTGGGAGTTGTATTCTTTCGATTCTCTTCCACATCCCTCTGGGAGCAGAGGGAGGAAGGGGTTGGGAGTGAGTGGACTGCGTGGCAGGGCTTAAACCACGACATTGCCTATTGATGATATCATGGAAGAATCAACTGTCTCTTCCTTCAAAAGAAACCCTTCTAAGTTAAAAAAATTACTGTTTTATAAAGAAAACAAACAAAAACCAGAAAAAAACCCCAAAACCAAACCAAAACAAAACAAAAAAAAAAAAACAAGAGCAAATTATATTGTCTCTTGCCATCGTTGCTTTCCTGAATTAGAACACCAACTGGATTGTCCCCAGAATTAGGATATATGTCATTTGAGTAGCAACCTCATTCATTTTAAGTCAGAAAAAGGTAGGTAATTAAAGTGATCTCATCAAATAGGAACGCTAATGCAGTCCAAGAACCGCAGTACTGGAACAGAGAGTCAGAAAACTGATGCATAAGTTCTTGATAATTTTCAAGGTCTTTTATACAATCCCCTGTGGTTTTAGTGCTTCCAAATGATTTCAGTGAGATTTATTATGGAGTAAGGATCTATAAAATAGTTACTGCTATCACAATCTAGATATTATAGATTAAAGTCTGACTGTGAGCAAGCCTGTACTAATGCTCATAATGAGAGACTGGTTACAGTGGCACTCTTCTCCCTTGCTTCACCTTTTCCACCTGGGGACACAGTAGCAGTTTTCATTTCCTGGTTTAACAATTCCAAAGAGTTGGTCCTAAGATAAGAATCAACCTCTGTCAGTCAGCTACGGTGGACAATCTACAGATTTGGGGAATACATAAGTAAAACACCTGTCAAGAAGGTGATTTTTAAAATATTTGTGTTTCGAAAATGCTATTTTCATATATAGAAAACTGGAAAAGTTATTTTTAAATGTACAAACACATGCATTAGCTCAAGCAAGGCCAGTCTTCATCTTGGTTTCATGTGCAATAATAAACACATCCATTCCTATCTGGTTCTTTCTCTTCAGTCAAGAAAAGGTGAATGCTGACTAGAATCTTAAGAAGTGCTTTCTATGCAGAGAAATGATCCATCAGTTTACCTTTCAAGATGAAGCTCCAAGAAGATGAGAGCAATGTAAAACTGTTTCCTAACAAAAAATTCCCCCAAAACTCCTGAACAAGAGAAGCCACCAAAGAAACCACTAAGCTGGGACTCTGCAACCCTCCCCCCCCACACCTACTAACTACTTAATGTAATTTAAAGTGTAGTTATTGCTTAGTGTAACTTCTAGGAGAAGCAAGGCCAAGGTATCGGAAAAACAGCGTCACACTCCTGGAACCCAGCGGGACATGTGACATTTAACGGCATTGTGGGAGAGCACAAGGTGGAACATTTTCAGTAGTTGGAACTAAAGATCAGAAATCTATCCCAAGGAGACCTGAAATAAGTCTGCCCAAACGGCCAGTTAGATGCTCCTAAATGACTTTTAACCAAAGTGATGCCAAGAAATCAGTACCAGAGAGTAAAGAAATGTCAGCCACCCCAAAAAAAAGGAAGAAAACCAAACACTGAGTCAAACCGAAGATGAAGCACTATTTTTTGCAATCCATATCTACAGAAACTGTAGATTTCCAGAAGAAAAAAAATTAGAAATTCTGATAGAACTATTACTTGTAATAGCACATGGCATGCCTGGTTTGCTGTTTGTTTATTTAGGGTTTTATATAGGCATTATTTTACTGAAAAGAAAATAACTTAGAATACTTATAAGACCATGTACATGAATTATTTACCTCAGTCTATCAGGTTTAGCAGTGTCTGCTTACTTGAAAAATAATAGAGGTAATGAAATATTAAAACTTAATGACTTTATACAGCTTGTTCTATAATTTGGCCTACTTTTTCTACAGTGTCAAAACAGAACCATATTTGATTCTTGAAAAGAAATTACGAAGTAAATGATTTCTCAAGATTTTTATTGGGCTTTGGCATATAGATCATGATCTCCAATTTCAATAACAAGTTGCTGCATTAAGTGAAATCACAGTACCTGTATTTGCCCATCCAGCATAGGACTGATTTATAATACCTCTCTAGTCAGAAACCACTGAAGTATTTTGCTGGAAATGCAGCCAAGGTGAATATAATTTCACTGTTAAAGCCACAGTTAATAAGGGTCTTTGTGTCTTCATGTATGTCATGTGCTTGGTGTTACTGTGCTCTCCTCTGCCACTATGCAAATTGCACTTTCCCTCAAAGCAGGAACTTCTGCACCCTCTCCTTGTCCCCAACAGTTTGAGTGTGGCTGCAGCAGTAACCTAGGAAACAGCAAGGATTTTTCCTCCCAGTTTTCTAAACTGTTTGCCTTATCATTAAGAATAAACATGAGAGAAATTGTGTGCACACTAGACAAGGGACTGCATTTTCATTTTTACTGTGATAAAGTTTCAAACATAAGTGAAGGTGCCATACAAAGGCAAGACTAGTCCATGCTACATGTTCTACCAAAGGGAGTCTTATTTTAACTACAGTCCCAGCCAGTCATGATTTTACTATAACCTTGAGCAGGTTAAAGGGGTATATAAACATGTTCATATCTTAGAACAAATAATAATACTTTGAACTACTTTGATTCACTGATGTCTAAATGTTCTGCAAATAGTAATTACAGCTTGACTCTCGTATACGCAGCGAGCATACTTCTATCTGATAGTCCCTCTCTGATTTCAGAGAGATCTTTGCCCAAACAAAAAGACCATATTGAAACCCATTTCCATTATCTACCTACCAAAGACAGAAACATCTTTTTTCGTGTTAAAAATAGAGTTGCATCCCTATCTACCTATAAATCAAAGAAATACCTTTTTCCTGTCTGTCATGAGACAAAGAAGGACTTATGATTTAAAACTCCATCTAGTATGTGACAATGCATACAAAGCTGTAGTTAAGGGCTTTTACCAAAGAATGCATTCCCAGCATTGTATTTTGCTTTAATAAGTAATAGTTGCATCACTGGTCTGTACTTCCACAAGACTGTAGTTGTTCATCATTGAATTTAGCATCAGATTTTTAACTTGTTTAAGAAATAAACCAACAACAAGAGTAAAAGCCAATCAAAGTGGAGGTTTGTGAGTGTAGAACTAGTAAAAGATTTTTTGCGACACATATTTCTCTTGCTTTTGAGATAGAAAAATATTTGGCTCTCCTTTAGAAAATACAAATGTGGACATAATCAACTGGGGTGACTTTTATTTCTTTGAAAGACAGTGTTTCGTTTGAGGTTGGAATTCAAATAATATCTGTGGTATGTGCTAGTATATCCTGACAAGTCTTAAATAGCAGCTGAAAGGGTAAAGTAGTTGTTTAAGGATGGGGAATTTTAGAAAGAACATAAGTGTTTAATTCCTTCTTTTTCTCTTGCAGCAGAGGGAGCTTTCAAATGTTGCACAAAAGAGAACATTGTCAAGCGCTTGGCTCAAAAAAATCTCTAAAGTACTCCCTAAAACAACCTAAATATAAAATGATAATCCAAAACTGAAACTAGATATGAAATTTCAGCATCTGACTTTTTTTACATTCTGGGAAGGAAGCTATTTCAAATGAAGAGAGCCCAGCAAAGAAAAAAATGAAAAAAAAAGTTAACAAACATTTATTCAAAATCACCTTGTAGAAGCAGTAATAGACTTACTGATTTAGTGCATTTGTATACTTTTGCTGAATACACCCCAAAATGTTTGTGCATGCCTCTAAAGAGTGTTTGCTCCAGATTCACAATGGATCTATGGAGGTTTTGCATTGCTCATATCAAGTCATTTTTATATCAGATGATGTTGTCACGATGCTCTTTCCCAGATAACGTTTTTCAAAATGAACTAGTATTAGGTCACAGTGTATATTAATACATCTTACTCCACTGGATTAAAGAATGCTTGTTCTTAAAAGAACAGATTTTCAGAACTGATCCGTCTGCACTTCTGTGCCAAGTTTTTAAGGAGGATCTTAGTTTCATAGGCTCTGAAGTGAATGGTTAGAGCTTTACAAAGGTCCTACTGTACTGTAAGGTTTTTCATAATTTGGCTCAAAATATCACAATGAGAATACTTGAGATATCTTTAAAACTCTGACCTTTTTTAAAAAAGTTGAGCTGTTTTGAAATTCTAGTCCTGTTTTTTGCATTACTTAATTAAGGAAATCTATAGACTTAATAATGGCGTGCAGATGCAAACACAAGCAGCATAAGTTTCTCTGCAAATTGCCACACAAAATCATAGAGTCAGAGAATCATGGAATCATAGAATCACAAAATCATAGAACTGACTGGCTTGGAAGGGACCTTAAAGAGCATCTCTGCATGGGCAGGGACACCTTCCCATAGACCAGGTTGCTCAAAGCCCTGTCCAGCCTGACCTTGAACACTTGTGGGGCAGCCAGAACTTCTCTAGGCAACCTCTTCCAATGTCTCACCATATTCACAATAAAGAACCCCTTCTTTTTATCTAATCTAAATCTAATCTAAATTTACCCGCTTCCAGTTTAAAGCCATTACCCATTGTCCTTCAGGCACTGGAAGGCTGCTATAAAATCTCCCTGGAGCCTCCTCTTCTCCAGGCTGAACAAGCCTAACTCTCTCAGCCTGTATTCATAGGAGAGGTGCTCCAGCTCTCTGATCATTTTCGCAGCCCTCTTCTGGACTCGCTTAAGCAGGTCCATGGCCGCCTTATGTTGGTGGCCCCAGGGCTGACCACAGAACTCCGGGTGGGGTCTCATGAGAGAAGAGTAGAGGGGCAGGATCTCCTCCTTCTATCTGCGGGTCACCCTTCTTTTGATGTAGCCCAGCATATGGTTGGCTTTCTGGGCTAAAAGCGCACACTGCCTGCTCACTTTGAGCTTCTTGTCAACCAACACACCAAGTCCTTCTCATCCCAATCCATTCTCTGCCCAGCCTGTGATACCAACCCAGATGCAGGACCTTGCACTTGGCCTTGCTGAACTTCATGAGGTTAACGCATCCAAGTAGTTCCTTGGAATGGATCATATCTTTAATTTCAGAATGTTTGACTAGTCAATCAGAGGGATTATTCTTGCAGATGAACTGTGTAAAAGACGAAATGCTCTTCTGCATGGCAAATATGCGGGATGAAGCTTATAGTTCTTTATGTATATACTGGTCAGAATTTTGCTCAATGCATGTGTTTTGCTGTTGAGAGTTGGGCTCAATATGCAAAAATGTTGTCAAAGGAGCTTGATTTGTCTCCAGTAGGTTGAACTAGCTTCATCGTTCATCTGTGATTTACAGAATATAATTTTTGATTGTTTTGCCAAATTTCCAGCCACAGTTGTGCAATAGTGCATCATATCACTGAAAATAAATATGTTTGTCCTTGGTGTGTGATCTTGCAAGATTATATGACATGACATCTATAAATCTACTACCAGCTTGATTAGGATTTGCAAACGTTGATTAAGAAAGGCTTGATTCTTACTTGCTAAATATAGAGAGATAAGTGTCTTTACCTTATACATTTGGAGCAATTCATGAAATTCATATATTCTTCCCATCATTTTCAAAAAGACATCTCTTGTAATAAAAAGCTTAGCAATTACTGGCCAGCTTCCCCAGATCATCATAGCTGCATGGCCACTTTCAAGCTATTTGGAAAGCACAGGTGCTAGATTGCATCTTCCTTTTAGCTGTCACTATAATCCTGCTGCAATCAGTTCAACTCCAAAACACAGTGAAGTGAGATGTGGCTGTATGTTTAGAACAAGGCTTTCCAAATTAAAAGCTCAAGTTTCAAAAAATCCAAATCAAATCAACCATTAAGTGTCTAACAGTATGTGCAAGCATTGTCTGGATCTTACATGATGCAAAGTCTATTTACTTCTGCTAACAGATACATCTAGAGGTGTCTTAGGTTTACATTACTGAATTTGGCAACACAATTTGTTGTCCTGACTTTCATGGAAAGTGACCACAATGTCCATTTTTAACACGAAAAAAGATGTTTCTGTTTTTAAAATATGCTTCTTGCTATACAGGATCCACAAGCAGGATACAACGGCAGAAAAGAATGAAGGTATTTTTAAAGTTCGTTCATTCATTCATTCTTGAAACAGACTAGAATTGCAGTTACCTTCTCTTCCTCCTTTTTTCATTTAAATATATTTATTGAGGATGAAATGAAACAGACAGAACAAACACTAGAACTCTGTAGTCAGCCATGGCAGAGGCAATTCAAACAACATGCTTAAACCTTATCTTTAGCAGACTCACTCTGAGAAAAAACAGTAAAGGAAAGCTTCTGTTTCAGTCAGTGGTCTTTCTGAGGTTGACAATAACCATAGTAATTTGCTTCCATAAACTTTGCATCATACAGGTTTATGCAGTGATGTTCAAGCAATACAACTTCATACTCTTCAGCCTATTTGACTGGTATGACTGATGTCTCAAAATGCATTTAAACATGGCTTCTCGATCTTGTGAGACCCATCTATATCACTACTTAATGCAAGATGAAGACAGTGGTTATTGCTCTGGATACTTATCAGCTCACTGGTTTCCAGTTGGAGGGTGAGACTTTTGGAATGTGTTCTTATGATGAATTTTTAGGGTACCTAAAGCATAGGGCTATAGGCACCAAGATAATTTGTCTCAACAAGAAGTAAAATGCTGTGAGATTAATCCACTTTTCCATACAAACCAAAAGAACAGGAAAGACAGTACTTGAAGTCTATCCCGCTGTTTTGCTCCTTCAGAAAGTCCATGCTGAGGGAACTGCCTTCTAAACTGGAAAAGTTCAGATTACTCAAAAACTGCCTTCTCTTCAGTGGAGATACTTTTGAAACTCCAAGATGCCTTGTATTTTGATTCTGTACTTAGGCTCTGAATTTCTATTTCCTTTCATTTCTCTCTCGCAGACACAGTGTCCAGGTAGTTCCCCATGTCTTAGTGCTATCTAAGAAAGTTGCTAACAAAAAGGTACTACTTAACCATCTCTTCACAAGCTGATTGTGTAAGTAGTGTTCATCAGCCTGCCGTTTCTCTTGACCACTGTGTATAGCAACACTTTACAGTGACTGAGTTTCACACAACAGTTTAATCAAAGTCTAGCATAAGCCAGACTCTGAACCTGTTATAGCAGGATCCTCATGACCACTTTTCCCTGGCTTGCTAAACAACCCCAACTACAGAAAATATTCTGAGTGCACTTCATTAGATATAAATGACGGTGGACACTCAAGTGTACAGATCTGCACAAGAAGCCAAAATACTAATGAAGAATATTACATTCTTGTTTCTAGCCAGGCAGAACAGAGACTTGAATACTTAGGGTTTTCCAAAATATGATATTTTTCTGAGTTGGGTACCTCACAGTTTTTCCTCTAAGAGCTGTATATTTGCACAGCATTGGTCTACTTAAGCATGGATCCTGATTGCCAGGTTTCCTTGTCGTGTTCCTCTCCAATCTTTGTGATAGGAAAATTGAACTCACTTAGCTTCAAAACTGAACTTCTCTCCTAGCAACCTCCTTCCAGTTACATATCGAGACTCACAATCTCTCCTCAGCAAAAGTTTGGCTATCTGGCTACAATTCCAGCTGAAACTGACTTTCCTAGTTGTAAACTGTTGGACTAAGGCTTGCTCTTTTTCTTGAATTTCATAATCCGTTTAAGCAGATCCCAGTTTGTTTACCACAGGACTTCTTGACTTTCTGCCAAGACTAAATCCCCTATTCACTGAAGGGCAAAGGGCATCAGATGAGTTCTGGAAAAACTGGACTGCTCAGTGGCACAGTATATGAGTATTCTCACAAACCCAAATTTGGATGACTGATTTTTCTGCAAGGCTACCAAAAGTGTACTTTAAAAATAAATTTGTCTGTCATGGGACAACAATGGAAACAGGGAAAATAAATTAAATTGACATTTTGAAGATTATAGACCTACAGTTCTAGCCTGAGGCATAAAACCAGAAACATTAACAAGACAGTACCTGCATCAGTTGACTTTCACAGAAGCTAAGTGGCTGCGTGTGTGGTAAAAGTGATTTTATTTTCTGGGTTTTCTTTTTCTTCAAATGAAAAATATTTAACATTCCTTGTTTAAAAGGGATTGGGGAACTACTACAATTTGAAAAGGTTTCAAGTTTCGCAAGACAAAAACATGTAATCTGAACCTCCCCACCCCACTGGATTCCCCATCTGTAAAGTAATTTGAACAAAAATGGCCTCAGAAGTCCAGCAGTTTAAGAAAAAGAAAAAATAATAATTTCATTCTGAGTAGAAAGCCATGTTGCATATATGAAATAAATTAGACTAAAAGTGCCAGGACACCAAATTTGAAGGCAAGAGAAAAATCTCTTCCTTTCAAGGGGAGCAGAAGGCTGTATTTCAGGCAGAGAAGAAATTCAAAGTTAGTTACTGCAGACTTATCAGCAGTTGGAGTAAACCAAGTACTAAAAATTATGAAAAAAACACAGAAGTAAAGCTGGAAAAAAAAAAAAAAAAGCTGAAAAGTATATATACTGTGAATATCCTCAGTGTAATAACTAACATGAGTAGTATAAATTTCAGCCCTTTTTATTTGCACATTAAAATGATCTAAGAAAAGTTATATTTCTTATAATCACATTACTGAATAGTAACTTTTTTTTTTTTTGCTTCTTTCTAACATTGCAAGTTAGGTCCTAAAGCAAGGATTTTAATATTTTATAACAGTGACAACTCAAAAGTAAGGGTCTTAGGAAATATACAGTTTCACACCTTTGCCAGTAGCAGGAAAATAGGCCTAGGGAAATTTGTATATGAGGTTCTGATTTTGCAGTAAAAGTTGTGTGAATGTAGGTTGCAGTCATGTAATATTTCCTAAAGAAATAATCCAAGATGAACCTAAAAAATCATGCTTTTTTTTTTAATGCTTAGCACAAAGCCATTATTTGAACAGCACGTTCTGTGTGGATGTATGAATACAGTGCTGTAAGAAAGTAAAAAATATTTATGCCTGTCTTAGAAAACTGGCTGGGAAAAATGCTTCACTTTAAAGAATCAAATTAAAATTATTAGATCACAGGTACTGATGATGAATGAAAATTCAACTGCAGTGATCTGTTCAGGATTGCAAGAGTCCAGTGCAATCTGTTATGTGGTCATTTGCCATTTATGTTTTATAGGTCAGCATGACATAAGAAATACAGAAGATAATTTTATTAAGTAGCTGCCTTTCTGCTGTGGAAGCACCTGGCTTTGCAGGTAAGAGATCGATCCTTGCAAGACAGATTGTGAGTTTGAGGAGTGGAATAGGAAAATCAGCATGGGATGGGCTAGCCACAACAGGTCCTAGGTTTCAGTTTAGAGAATATCCACAGCTCAAATACTTGTAACTTAAAACCAGCAAGAGTTCCTTTGTTTCTTTACAGCAACAGAAACAGATGCTGACTCCCTTCCTACGTGCTTTCTATGATCATTTTCTCATGGTGAGGACAGTCCGGAATAAGCAGAAATTTCAATGTGGCAGAGGGTTTGTTTTACCCAAGCAGTCCCAAGTGATCAAATAATTATCTGTGGGGAAGGGAGGGTTTAAAAAATTAAAAAATTAAAAATAAAAATGAAAAAATATGTTAGAAAAAGGTAGGAACAAATGGAGTGAAGAAAAGGAGTGTAAGAATTTAATCAAACAGATACCAATTAGAAGAGAGGAAAACTAAGAGTCTTAAGATCTGTTGCTTTGTTTTGATCATACCCACATTCAGAACTCACTTTGCATCCAGGCTTCAGAATTGTGACTATTTCTAAATCAGTATTTCATTTTGTTCCCTGAAATTATCTATGTTCACGTGTTCACAAAACAAAACTAGGTAAAAAGATCGGGCCTGATGCTTTTTCTTGTCCTTTTAGATGTGTTACACAATGTTTAGCATCTCTTTATTGAATTATATTGCATCTAGTGGTACTGTAAACAATTTTTCTCTAAACATGTGATTGTAAATTCACACAGACTTGGAAAAGTTGTATTGGGTTTAACTGAATTTCATCTATGTTCCTGTTTCTAGTCAGAGGAGAGAAAAAGACACACCTCAAAAGTGATAAAAAGAGTTTAAATAAAGCAGTTAGGAAGATACTTGGAGTCTGCTAAGGTAAAACATTAAGCTTGTGATTTTAGGTAGAACCTTGACACTCTGTAAATTGCATAAGATCCTTCAGCATATGTCACTTTAATAAATTTCTTTATAGTATATATTATATATAAGTAATTTAATTTAATAAACCATCTCAATTTTGTCTACATATTTTTTAATTTCTTTGTTTTTTAAAGGGAAATTTCTCCTGTCATCTAAAATTAACAGTTTCTCTAAAGCTGCAGAAAGATTCTCAGTGCCACAGCCAAAAATCGTTTCCTGTATGCTTCAGAAGATATGATAAATGACTGTTAATAAACTGGAAAACACTGAAATACAGATTAAATGGTAACTAAAAATGCAGTGTTAACAAACTACAATTAGAATCATAATTGGAGGAAGCAGGTAAGACACTTGAGAGTATCAACAAGTAAGAAGTAGGAAAAATCTATGTTAATTCTAATCTTATACTAGATGCTGCATGTATCTGTTCCTGGTGTTGGAAGAACACAGTGAAATACAATGAAACAAAGAGAACACATTTTTATTTTTTTATGTAACTAGAACTGTAAGAAGCCTATAACAGAGAAGAACCTAATGTTCAAGCCCCAACATCATCCTGAATATATCATGCAGAAGAAATAAATCATTAAGCTCTCTTCTGTCTTGATATATATGATACTGAGTAGGTTCCATTTATGGTAGCTTCCTCTTACATCATAATGTTTGAAAGACAAAACTGTCAAAGATCAAGAACTTCATTTGTGTACAGCACCATGATAAGGAGGGAAAAAGCAAATTAAAAGGATCTTCACACATATATTAAGGCATAGATATTAAATATACTTCTGTAGATACATCTGCTGGAACATACAGAGCCATGCATACTTGCCAGCCCGCATGACACCTGGACGAGAGTTAATACACCTTCAACGCTTTTGGTGTAGTGATGAAGTACTTCTCAGCAAGGCCTGACACGCTTTTCAAACTAGAGCTGGCAGGAGCTGGGACTGCAGAGCCTGTTCATTTCCATCGGCGCTGCAAGCATAGGCGCTTTCTTCATAGGCACTTCTTTCTACCTTCTTTTGAAATCAGTAAGACTAAAGCATCCTTGAGTATCTACTGGATTTGAGCACACAGTCAGAGGCCTCAGCATCTCAAAAGCAACTTATGAACATAAACCAGGGAAATAGCCATAGGAACCAAGTTTTAAAGAGGTTTTTCCTTTCTATCCAAAGCAGCATTGTTCACTCAATGGTTTTTGGCAACCGATATCCAGCCTTGGCAAGGAGGCTTTATACTGACAGCTTCAGCTTACATGAACCTTATGTACCTGCCAAAAGCTTTTAGGCAAAGACCTAGATTTGCATTGCTCTAAATATAATATGTAACTCCAGGATTTTACATCTATTTTCTTAGTTTATGTGAATCTGAAAAAGAGAAAAACAAGATAAAATTATATCAAGTCAAATAAAAAAAGGAACAGTGAGACTCCAGTATTTTCTGAGGTCAGGCTGAGACCCCACAAGACTTCAACTTGTCTTTTCTTCTTACACATAGATTTGTGAGACACACCTAAAAATCTTTCCTGTACAAACTTTCTCAAGTCTTATCAGAAAATTGGGTATCAGAAAATTTCCAGAAAATTTTCAAATCTGCTTCCTTTCTTCTCCAGTGAACTACTGGAAGTGTTTTCTCTCCCAAAGAAGCAGCAGCAAGAGAAGAGAAAGAGCGTCTACAGGACCATGACTAATCCCCTGGGAAAAAGGGCATGTTGAAACGCTGCGAGATTTCAGGTAGCAAAAGGTCAAAGCTAAAAAATCCAATAGCCAGAAACAAGGTAATCTTATTTCACATTACTCATTAGCTGTGAGGTATCCTGTTGTGAATAGAAAGACTGGCTATACCTTGTAGAACCTTGGGTGAATAAACCGACAGTTGCTATATGTACTGTGAGAGATAGGAAGCTGTGAATGAGCTCCTCCTTCTTGTTCTGACCAGAAAGTGGAGGACGGACTAACAACGGTCACAATACCAGCCTGAATATGATTATAACAATAACTGTATCTGCTCCTGAGTGGTTAGAGACTGAAGACTGGGGTCAAGTCTCTACTGCACAGCAAGCATAGTGCCAAAATACAAGCTCACTGCAAAGCCTAAAGCAATATACTTCTTAGAACCCAGGCAGCTGCCTTTTAGAGCCTTCCGTTACACTCTGAAAAGTATGCAATGAGGACATACATGAATGATTTAATCATCATGGAGATGATAAAAGTACCTAAGCTAATTAGTTTGAATTACAGCTTAGATATAGTGGTTTGCAAGAAGTATTCTTTACAGCTTTCTTCCAGTCAGTGCATCTCTAGTGCTCTGCCCCTTGAATATTACCTGTAGAATTTATGTTTTGAGATTCATGTTTCTAGAGCACGTTTGAGTAAGAAGAAGAGGAAGAGAATAGGTTGTTTTTTCACAGAATAATTCTTCTGTCAGGTTTGCAGTAGAAAAAAGGGTATTTCTTGCTGAAAGCTACAGCATATTGTTATCATTCTTCCTTATAGTATTAGGTTTATGATATTATATATTATGTATTTTAGGCAATTTTCCCTTTGCTACAGACTGTGACAAAATGAAAATGTAATCCCCTTCCAGGTGTTAGTATCTAAAATGAAAGAGATGTCTAAATTTCATAATTCACAGATTTCAATGTTCATAATAATAAAGGCTAATTCCTGTTGCTGCAGAAATTGAATGAACTTTTCATACTTTAAGAAAAGTCTCTAGTTCCATGAGGAACTGTCCAAAAGTTGCAACTTCCTTAAAAAATGGTAGAGCTGAATGCCTTAAAGTCTAACACTGAAGTAGGAGTCAGCTGATGGTTATCCATCTCACAAGCAGCTCTCATCACATGCTTATATCCATTTCTTTAAATGAAGAGAAATGCAATTTAATTCTTCTAAGCCATGATTATAATTTCATCTATTATAAGGTAGAATTTTCCTTCCTCTGTAAGGTAGCTTTTGGGTTTGCTTAGTTACCTTAATAGGGGCCAGACTGGATTTTCGTTCTCTTTTTTTAAACTTGGAAGAGAATTTATCTCAATTATTTTATTTTCTGGTATAGGTTAATTTCTGGAAAATGCAAATATCAGGCACAGGCACATTTCTTGTCAGTGCCCTTGCTTTGGTAGCATAGACTTCTTCACAATTCCCATCTATACCTGCTGTTCATGCTAAGTAAAGACATGCACCAGCCTTTAGCTGATCAATATTTTTTACCAGAATAAAGTTCACTGACCCATGATGGGGAACTTGAACAGGAGAGTTCATTTTATATGCTGTTAACTGCCTAAATATTAGAATGTTCATTTAAACTCTTCACCAAAACTCCTAAGGTTTCCCTGGTCACTGGAAGATGGAGGGCAATTCACACCATCTGAGTCTTCGTTCAAAAGTGGTTTTTTCCTTGACTAGGGAAGCCAAGACTAAAATATGCCCTGATTTTTTTAAAGTGTATGTTAACAGGTAGGTCCCAATGAAAACATAACTTTCAGTCTGTTACCTTAGGAAGTCTTTGAATAACCCAGTCACTCTAGCTTTTACTTAGTACAGGATTATGTTAATATAATTTGCTTATTGTTTTGCTGAACTCCTTCAGTGTATGGCTTGGCAAACAGTTCAGGAGGAGAGATCTGTGCCCACCTGAAATCAACAAATGCAAATAACATGCTTCAAACTGAAGCAGAACACTTACATGTTTAACTCCTTCCAGATAAAACCACAGAGACCATGAGGAGGAAAGAGCTTTAATATACAGTGCAACACAAAGAACCACAGGAATCTTCTAAAGCTACTTAAAATTTTTTCAAGATGGAAAAAAAAAGAAAAAGTTTGAAGAAAATACCTCCTGAAATATTTTGAAAGCTCTTATATTTGTTATTATACTCCATACATTCTTGCCCAAGTCCAAGAAACCTCTGATAGAAGTCCACAAGTATAAACAAGGATATTTTAGATGAATCCAGGCAGGGAATACTGCCTCTTTGTTGGAGTGCAACGAGCACAAGCTGCTTGGAAAAAAAAATTCACTTTGGCCCTGTTCAGGTAACAGCTGCAAACTATATGAGGCAGCCACACAGACAGCAGGAGTTGCTAGAGAAGTGTGCATGTCCATGTTAAAGAATGTCTAAAGTAGTGCTTCTTCTTTGATTTTATTGACAATGCTGTTGTTACAGGGCATGGTTCTACTCTGGCAAGTAACAGTGAAGAAATATTACAGCTTAGCTCCAAGGATAGTGTTTGTTTATAAGCTTTTCTTTGCTTTTCACTCTTCTACAAAACTAAAAATTGTGTTTCACATAAAAATAGAAAGGTAGGTTGCCAACAGAAGGGAGCTGAAGGTTTCTGGTAGGAGAATATATACTAGGCTCTCAGCCCCTTTTAAATGTCCTGGAGCACTGAAATACTTAACACCAACACAATTAGCGTGACATTAAGATAATATTTTAATACAAGACAATTTTGATCTGACTGGCTGAAGTTATTACAAACATTTCAAAATTCTTCAAACCAACAACATTAATGAAGGGAACAGTCTTAATTCTGGACATGACAAAAATAACTCTGCTTGATGGGGAGTGATGTGAGGATGACAGGACATGAGACGGTTATATATATAACTATTCTGATTTTAATAACAGAAACATCTATAGATGTATGACTTTAGGTGTAATAGCTAAACCACAATTTCCAAGCAAAATTTTAGTGTGGCCATAATAAAATTTGATTTGCTCTTTTATTCACAAAGCAGAAAGATTACTACTCACTGCTAAAAGATAATGATTTATTACCCTTTGGAAGCTTGTACATAAATTGTATGAATTTCAGTGAAGTTGCCATCATTCACTAGACTACCATTTTACATCTCAAGTGCTTTTCTGCATGTTTATTATTGCACTAATTACTTGGTTTCTGAAAGAAGTGATCTTTTAGAAGAAACAAAACTACGTTCACAAATCTTAACATTGCATGACACCAAAAGCTGGATTCTTATTTTGACAACGATGGTATACATCCAGAATGATTCCCCTGACTAAAGTACAGCTGCGCTAGACTTAGTGTGGTGTTTCTGAGCAAGGACATTCATAATAAAAGCTTTGGACACAGACTAAAAAGTTTATAGACAGAAAAGAACTTAGAGAAGACTTGACTGATCACAGTTTAAAATAAAATAAGACTTACAGAAGGACATATTACACTTGTTACTCTGATTATAGCAAGAATCTATTGGAATTCTGAAAGAATCTCAGGAATATGGTCTTTTACAAGGGAACATTTTTCCTTTTTCCTTTAGCAATTTAACAAACGGTGTCTCTCAGCTACTGACAGCATCATTACATTTCCTCCTGAAACTACATGATCTCATTGTAAAGCTTAGATTTGGCACAAGAAACATACAGACCTCATGATTCTAGTCCCTGTTCTGTCACTGCTTTTTGTTCAATGACTCCTTCACACTCCTTCCATCCAGAAGAATAAACTAGGACTGGATTAGTGGTTGCACATTTAATCAGTGAACTGGCTGTTGTAAATCCTGTTTTGGTCGCTTAAGCTTTGCCAGTCACCAGCAGGTGAACAGACGTTTTAAAAAGCAGATGTGCCAATAATGAGAATCACTTCTGTTAAGTGTATAAAAACTAGTTATAAACTAAATTATTGTTTAGTAGCCTTGGCCATAATGAAAAAGTAGATTCATCAAGGTCACACTGCAAATGTTAATAAAAGCAGAAACAGGCTAGTCCCCTGATGATTCAATTATCTTTTCTCCCATCAAAAGTGTTGATTTAACTGTCACAAGTCAGAGCAAACAGGAGACAAAACTCAAATACCTGGAAAAGAAAAACTAATCTGGGGTCATAATTTACTATTTCACAAAAGGTCTGCTTGATAACTCTTGCATGATCTACTAATGACAATTTCTGTGAAAAGATCAAGCAAGAGAAAAGCCTGAAAATCATTGCCTTATAGAATCTTTGCTTTAAGCACCTATTTCCCTTCCAGAATAGAAGAACTTGTTCAGAATGTGTAAAAGAAATGAACATCTTTGTTAAAATCTCCTGGGGTTTTTTGGTGCTATGTCAAAACAGAACCTGTCCCACTTTCATGTTGTCCTGATAGGCTCTCTACAGACTTGTAAAATATTCTTGGGTACAAAAGCAAGCAGACCAAGCAGACCAGTCTGGATGTTCTGGTCTTACCACAAATGCCTATTTTTTTGGTTCATACATAGCAAAGCAGCTGATTATACCTAACAATAGGCACTAAGACAAACCTAGAACCAGAACTTGCGTGTGCCCATACAAACCTGCCATTGTAGTCCCATCAAGTTGGCAGAAAAATAAAAGGCAATAACATCTGTTTGGCAATAGATGATTGCAGACTACATAGCCTCTCATAGGGCCAGAAGTTTGGACAAAAGCATTAGAAGTGTTATAGACATACTTTACGCAGCAAAAACATTAAACATGTCCTAGTCTGATTACTTCTGAGTACTCCTACTCCTTGTAGTCTTCAGAGGTGTCTGTTAAAAAGCAAATTAGTCATAGATTTTTATTTAGATAGTATTGTTCAATCCTCATAGTGCAGAGCAGATGGTTTGGGAAGTACCTATTCATAGCAAAGATAATTATTTAGATTAATCGTTCCTCTCATTTCTTATTGTGAGGTTTTGAGATTATGAATGTAGTGAAAACATATTTTTGGCCAACAATTTATAGCACTTCTTGGAATTCCACCACTGAGTTGTGTGTCTACTTTTTTACAGCAGTGATTGTACGAGAAAAAGAGGTTCATGCTTGATTTCCATTCAGACTACTGCCTCTGTATCATTTTCAGTGCTGTACCAAGAAAACAAATCCAGCCACAGCTTTTTGTCAGGAGTCTACCAGTCAGCCTGTCTCTCAGGATTCAGCTACTGACATTATAAATTGTTCTGACAATCCTGTTTGATCATCTGGTCATGTAACAGGTGAGTACCTTAGAGGCCTTACTCAGATAAAGAACTGGCTGTGGGAGGGACCTTCTGTGGGTCAAGAATGCCTCACACAAATGACACAGCAGAGGAAAAGCTACGACGGAACTTTTTCATTAGTCGCTTGAGGTTTCTATGAATTTATATTATCTTGGGAAAAGCAGGAGGTCTTATTGCCTGATATGTAGCACAGTGCACCACTCAGAAATGAAAGGATACTTCAAATAAAGTCAGTGGTCATATTGCTGCTGTTCCTTCCAAGCCATTACGTTTTCATGGTGCAAACCCACAAAGAATAAACTCCAAAAGTCTTCTCAAATGGAACAACTAAGAACACTGTCTTTCACAGGAGTCTCTGAACAGGCATATGTGTCACAAAAAAAACCATCATTTTATATGTTTCACTTTGACTTGGTTGTCAAAAAGCAAATTCCTCAAAATTAAGACTAGGGGTTGGGTTGTTGGTTTTTGTTTGTTTTTTTTCAGTAAATACACTTGGAAAAAACAAACAAACAAAAAACTAGTTAGGTTGAAAGTCATACCAATGTGCTTAGAGCTCTTAAAATTGAGTTAAATTATGCAAACTGGTATTTACAAATACCTTATGCTTACAATAAAACCCCAAAGCTATAGTTCTTTTTAGTGCAAAATCCTTCAAGACTGAAATCTGCCAAATGTGCTTCTGTGTTAATTTAAAATTTAGTGTTTGTTTACATACTAGCCATCAAGAAAGAAATATTCCTGAGCATTAATATACTTCAACATTGTTTTTTTAGTTGTTTTCTTAACATTTCCGCGTTCTTAATGATGACTGCAATGTAGGATGATGAGTTCAATGGTCAAACATAGCTGCAAAACTTTGCAGAAGCTATCTCTTATTCACCTCACAAAAGGAGGACCTCCATACCTACTATTCATTCCTACACACGTTCTGCTGGTACCATGTTTGACAACTTGTCTTCTATGATACAAGTTTTGTAAACTGTGTAACTGCTTTATTGAAAACCACATAAACCAGTAATTTTAGTTGAAAAAGTGAGCCAGATTCTATCAACTCTCTTTTGGACAGCAAGCCTTCAAATCTAGTGAAGAGCTAATTAGAACACTATCTTTCCTAATATTGGAAAAGAATTCTAAATAAAAGATAATAATTAAAGAGATGTTTTATTGCACAGATTTAACAATGAAGTGCATACAAACCTGTAATGCGAACAGCGTAGGAGCTAATGAAATTCAGTCACAGGAAAAGATGAAAGAGCACATAAAAAGAGCCCCATCTCTATCTATTCCCTCATAGGAAGCAGAAAAGAATGAGAAGCTTACTCTATTGAGGGAGAGAAGGTTGTTAGAGGGCAAACAGCTTCCTGGAATTTCACCAGAGAAAACGAATCAGAAAAGGAGCTGCTAGGAGCTTTCTGTAGCAATAGTGAGCATATAAGAAAAAGATCTATGAAGACAAAGATAAGCTTCACCAGATATTTCACTCCAAAATTTCTCACCAAAAGTTTTGTGCCATGAACAATGTGGATATTGAAGAAAACACGCCTTCATTAAAAAAAAAAATAAAAATTTTCATTCCTAAATGTTTTTCACGTGAGACCTTGCAGAATTATTGACAAAGAGGATTTGCACTCATGCAAGCAGAATTTCTCTTTTTCCTTCAGTCAATCAACCATCATAACATATAAAGTAGCAATGGGTAATTATATTTCCAACACCTTTAATTATTTTAGTAGGCCAGGAGGGGTCCAAATAAGCACTTTTGAAATGTCTTTTTAGTGTTAGATTACAAGTAAAATCCATCACTTCCATATGAGTTCCTTTTCATAGGTGGTTGGTGACAGCCAGTATGGCTTCACTAAGGGGAAATCCTGCCTGACCAATTTGGTGGCCTTCTATGATAGGGCTACAGAACTGATGGACAGGGGTAGCGCAGCTGACATCATCTACCTGGACCTGTGAAAAGCGTTCGACACTGTGCCACACTACATCCTTGTCTCTAAATTGGAGAGACATCAATTTGATAGGTGGACCACTCGGTGGATAAAGAACTGGCTGGATGGC
>WYDI02034930.1:19333-61866 GCA_009867235.2 Psittacus erithacus
AGATTTTGCCAGGCACAGAGGTGAGACTGACTGGTCTGTAGTTCCCTGGGTCATCCATTTTCCTCTTCTTGAAAATGAGGGTCATATTTCCCTATTCCAGTCATCGGGAACTTTGCCTGACTGCCATGAGTTTTCAAATATGATGGGCAGTGGCATAGCAACTTCATTCGCCAGCTCCTTCGGGACCCGCAGATGGATTTCATCAGGTCCCAAGGACTTGTGCACGTTCAGGTTCTTAAGATGGTCTCAAACCAGATCCTCTTCTACAGTGGGCCCAAGGTGTTCATTATCACAGCCCCAGCATCTGCCTTCCAAGACTTGAGTGGTGTGGTCAGAGCATTTGCCAGTGAAGACCGAGGCAAAGAAGTCATTAAGAACCTCAGCCTTCTCCAAATCCACGGTAGCCAGTTCTCCTGATAGCTTCCGGAGGGGGCCCACATTGTCCCTAGTCTGCCTTTTCTTCGCAATGTACCTACAGAATCCCTTTCTGTTATCTTTAACATCCCTAGCCATGCTTAATTCTAACTGGGCCTTAGCCTTCCTAACCCAGTCCCTAGCTTCCCAGGCAACATGCCTGTATTCTTCCCAGACCGCCTGTCCTTGCTTCCACCTTTTATAAGCCTCTTTTTTCCTTTGAAGTTTCCTCAGCAACTCCTTATCCATCCATGGAAGTCTCCTGACCCTCCTGCTGCACTTCTTTCTAGTTGGGATGCAACATTCCTGAACTTGTAGCAGCTGATCCCTGAATATCAACCAACAGTCCTGGGCCCCTCTGCCCTCTACAGCTATATCCCATGGAACCTTACTAAGCAGGTTCCTGAAGAGGCCAAAGTCTGCTCTCTTGAAGCCCAGGGCAGTGAGCTTGCTGCATGCTCTTCTCACTGTCCTGAGGATCTTGAATTCGACCATCTCATGATCGCTGCAACCAAGGCTGCCCTGAAGTGTCACATTTCCAACCAGCCTTTCCCTGTTGGTGTGTATGAGGTCAAGCATGACACCTGTCCTTGTCGGTTCCTCTATTACTTGCAGAAGGAAATTGTCTTTCACATAATCAAGGAACCTCCTGGATTGCTTGTGCTGGGCCATATCATCCCTCCAACAGATATCAGAGTGGTTGAAGTCCCCCATGAGGACAAGGGCCTGCAAGCGTGAGGCTGCTTCTATCTATCTATAGAGAGCTTCATCCACAGCGTCCTCTTGATCAGGCGGTCTGTAACAAATCCCCAGAATAATGTCTCCCATTGCTGTTCTCCCTTTAACCCTGACCCACAAACTCTCTGTTGAATGCTCACCTGTCCCCAGACAGAGTTCCATACTCTCCAGCCTAACCCTTAGAATGTCCCTTAGAATAGCAATTCCCTCTCTCCACCTGCCAGACCTGCCTTTTCTAAAGCACCTGTAACTTTCCATCCCAACACTCCAGTCACAGGAGCCATCCCACCATGTTTCTGTGATGCCTATTATATCATACCCCCAAAAACGTGCACACATCTCTAATTCTTCTTGTTTGTTCCCCATGCTATGGGCATTTCTAAAGAGGCATCTGAGCCGAGCTCCAAATGAAGTTGGCTCATTGGCTGGAGTGGCTGGAATATATCCACATTGCTCCGAGCATTTATTATAGGTGCTGGAAACTGACCGAGTGTATTGGGATAGAATGATGCCTCCCTCCCCCAACACATCTAGTTTAAATCTTTCTTGACCAGCCTGGGAAGCCTCCTACAAAAACCGTTCTTCTTCGTTGTCAGGCCAGCTCCACCAGCCTCCAGTAGACCTGACCTCCTAAATTGAGTTCCGTGTTCTAGATACCCAAGCCCCTGACTACGGCACCACCGTTCTAACCATTTATTAACCTGGCCAATCCTCCTAGCCTTTTTAAGGTCCTCCCCTGCATCCTGGAGAATTGACAAAAAGACTATCTGAGCTCCAGAGTCCCTAACCATCCCTCCCAAGGCTCTGTAGTCCTTCTTTATGCTCTCTGGGGTATTGTTATCTATATCACTAGCACCGACTTGGACAACTAGAAGTGGGTAATAATCAGCAGGACTTACTAGAAAAGGCAGCCTCTCTGCAACATCCGTGATCTGAGCCCCTGGGAGACAACACACCTCCCTTGAGACTGGATCAGGCTGACTGATGGGTGCCTCTGTTTCTATCAAAGTCAGGCCCCCTACCACTGTGACTCACCACTTTTTCCTGACAGCACCAGCAGTGAATTTCTTTATCAGTGCATGAGCTGTTGCTCAGGCTGCGTGTTTCCTTGTTAGTCCCCTGCAGACCTACAAAGCAGTGGGTGGGTGGGGACAGCACATTTAGGAGAAAGCCCCTTGCTTTTAATTGTCCTCTTCCTTCTTGGTTTTTTTTTTTGTTTTGTTTTGGTTTTTTTTGGTGTTTTTTTTTTTTTTTTTTTTTTTGTTACTAGTTCCCAGCTTCCCGGGTTAACAACCTCCTTTCCTTCATGAGCTACAGTGGACGCTTGACGCCCTGCCACAGTTTGGGCCGGGCGCAAGCAGCGCTGCTTCCTCTCAACTTCCCTGACATCTTTCAGCCTATTGACAGCGTCCCGCAGCTCAGCCCCTGCTGCAGGAGGGCCTCCACCAGGGAGCACCGAGTGCAGCCCTGCCCATTGCGCGCCCTCCTCTCAGGAGACCAGTGCAGGCACTCTCTGCACTCCGAGCTCTGCACTGCAGCCTCTCCTCTCCTCGGCTCTGTCTGGGTGCCTACGCTGGCAGCCAGAACAGAGCTCCCAGGTTGGGCCCTGATCATGAGGCGAGTGCTCACCACCTCACACAAACTCTTTTTTAACCCATCACATCCTGTTTGCCCGCCCCGTTCCCCGCGCTCCCTGGGGTGGGTTTTTACCCAGTCAGGGCTGGTGCCGCTCCTCCTGGCTCCGCCCCCTGTGAGTCAGCTGATCGCGTCAGCTGAGCTGCCGGCTCCTGAGCAAGGCCTGTTGAGGGCTTGAGGCTCCCTCGGTGGCTGTCGCCGCTCTGAGCTGAGGCTCCTGAACGCTGAGCTTTCCCCTGCTCAGGCGTTGAGGGCGGCCTCTCTCGAGCTGCTCACCTCAGCAATTGACCCAATATTGATATAGATAGATATAGATATATATGATATAGATATATAGATATTGATTTAGATACAGATGTAGATATAGTTGCAGGTATATTATTGGGAGAGCTGAAAACTCTGTATACAAGAAGCAGATTGAGGCATCTAATCATGATATTCATGAATATGTCAATAAATCTTCAATGCTTGACCATATGAACCAGAATTATGGATTGTGAAAGTAAAGGTGAAAGAATATTTTGTCGTGTTATACTTTAATTAGCTTAAACCTTTTTCTGCATCATAAAAACCAGCCTAAGGGCTTTTAGTTATGTTTACCCACACTTTGAAACAAGCACTTTTTACAAGTGTTTGAAGGCTGATTTTTTAATTTTTTTTCTTTGGAATGTAAATACATTTTAAATAAACAAAAGGCTATTTTTTAAAAACCATACATACTTGACACCACCCAGCCCAGACTGCTCCAGAAGGGAAAGTTCCTCCCATTGGTTACAAGAAATTACATTAAAATCTATGTTGAATTTTGGTAGACTCCTAGAAAAAATAACTCTGTCAGTCTGGAGATCAGATTCAGATTTGGTTGAAACTGCCTTGCTTCTTTGGAGTTTGTTATGGATTTTGGATTTTGGCTGACACAAGCAAGTATCCTCACAATAAATTTATAACTGGGTTATGTTCTCAGCATTATCGGCTGACCAAAGTCTGCAAAAGTTTTCATATTCATATAGGTCTTGGAAATTATGGTCTAGTTTTCTAATAACAATAAGCTTTGAGAAGTTTTACATTCTGAATACAATATTGAGAAAGCTTTATGCAATTGGCCTTCCCCCAGCAAAAGGCTTTTTGAACTTTTACAATGCATGTATTAAAAATATTCCCTTTTGTAAATATTGAAGATATATTATGCTTGTGCTATTATTTATGAAATGTTTTTCCCTTTTCCTTTATTACTGTATTATATTCTTCATACGATATTTTTAAGGTCTTCAGGGTAGTTTTCCCTTTCTTCCTACAAAGACACACAGGCATAGAATTACCAATGAGAACTAAAGGGGTTTCATCCCTTCTACAGCAGCATTGTTCTCATGATAGGTGGTGCAATTTCGCTTTTCAGCCTTCACCTATTTGGAGCAGGACTGCGCCATTCCTAGAGACTCATGTCTTTCTCTCTCTCCATCTCTCTCTCTCTCTCGCTATATATCTAGATCATCTATATCCATACATCTATCTATATCTATATCTATATCATCTATCTAATCTATCTATATCATCTAATCTATATCTAATCTATCTATAAAACCTTTTCTTCGCAATGTACCTACAGAATCCCTTTCTGTTATCTTTAACATCCCTAGCCAAGTTTCAAGCACTGATTTCTTGTCATGAGTTGCCAGAAGCTTTCATGCATTTTCTGATTCGTTCTGTGCATTTCTAGAACTGGAGCTTTTAGATTAGCTATAGTATAGCTGTGGGTAATATTTCAGGGAAGTAAAAATATTATAAACCTAGTTTTAATGTCCTAGCTGTGGAATCTGACAGATATAGACAAGGAAAGATAATTTCCCTATGATATTCAAATTCCTGTGAACTTCGAGATTTAATTTGCCACCACCATGCTACAACGCGCTAATAATCTTTCCCCGGTAATATAGAAGCAAATGTATGGACACTTTTTGCCTCAAAGATTGGTAGAATTCTATTAATTTTCAAGGATATATTCAATTAAAAGAATATATCAATTTCTGCAGTTTAATTTATTTATACTACCCTACCTGTTCCATGGGCAGATAACTCTGTAGGTTTATAAATATTTCACTTGTTAGAATACAAGTCTAGCTTCATTTGCAACTCTTTTTGTGTCACTGTCCTACTTTTTGCATAGTCTGCTTGACAAAAAGTTTTTATGCCTTACCTACCTGAATTTTATAACAAAAGCCTTTGGGACTAATTAAGATTTTTATAGTAAAATAATGAGAGAGATTTTCTGTCTCTCAATTTTTTTTCCTAGTTTTGTGCTTTGGGTTATTCTTGGGGCCGCCATAGTGAGATTCAATTTATAGAAGCTTATTTGTTGTTCATCTGCATGAATAGGGCATAGTATAATGACAACAACAGCAGCAAAGATTTTGACAAGTTCTAATATTTTCTCTTAAGCTAAATAATTCCCCAGCTTCTTTCTGTGTAAGACTCATAAAACAAAACATGTGCTCGTTAACGTAGGAAAAATCCGATTGCTCTGAAAATATTTCAAATGAACTGAAGGATCTTTTTTTTAGAAGGCAAATTTAATCTGGCAAGGAAAAGCCGGTAGAACAGGCTAGACCAAAGCACGGACCTCTGCTGTATCTGCCATAATTATTCAAGAATCATCAGCCAGGAAGGCTATATATGGTTATAATTCTTGCACATGTTCATGACAGAGAATATTTACCTTTTATCCTCCAAAATGCTGACAAAGGCAGGAGAAGGTACAATGCCAGTGCCAGCAAGAAACTTCCAGGCTCAACATTACCCAAGGAAATTCCTGAATTAGCCTCTCCCTCCCCAAAAGAAAGCACCAGAAGAGTTCAGGACTGCAGACTAGAATCATAGCAGACATCATTCAGAAAGCCATCTGATAGGAGGAAAAGCCAATGGCTTCCAGTCATATTTTTGGGAGAATTCTTAACTATGAGATAATAGCTGTTGCATCCATTTTGGAAGTGACAGGCCCAAATTTAGGTTCCTCTTCTGTGTCATTGGACTTGAACATATGTATCACAGCATGCATTGAGGATGCTGTAGCTTTATCAGTGAATAAAATAGACCAAGACCCACTTTCTGGGTCTATGGGGAGAGCACCATGTCCACGCAACTTGTCTTTCTACTTGTGAAGTGATGCACCTCACACAAGCTGCCTTTGACAACAGTCCTATGGAGGTGACACCCAAATCTGGACTCTCTATGCTAGAGCACTTGCTCATACGGACCAAGATTCCATCACAGCATGCGCTAAAGAAATCTGCAAAACCACATGAACAGGTCTTGCTCCCTTTTAATTTACAGGTGGAAAAAGAGCTGATGATGGATGTGGCAGCACTGGTGGCTGCTTGTTAACTGGTTTTGAGCTAGGTGATAAGCAGAAACCCTGCTCTGCAGGCTTTTTTCACCTCAGTGTTTCCAGTCTCTTGGTGGCTGTAGACACATGACAACCATTCCGATGTTTGGTTTGTATGAAGCACATCTGTTACAATTTGGGCTCACTTTTCTGTCAGCAAACCCATCATCCCAATGAGCAGTTACTGAGGGGTACTCTTAGTCTTCCTTTCAAATTTTATGATTCAGTGAATATACATCAGGGCTATACATGGGGAAAAAGGAAAATCAAGAAATTATTGGTGGCTATGAAAAGCTTGTCTGAGGTGCAGTAAATTTAGGAACCAAATTCTAACAATATTTCAGACAGCGAAAGAAGTTCACTGGATTTCATTAAGAAATATCTAGAATATATAGAAATACTGATAGTAAGAAGATGTCTTCAGAGGACAGCTAAGGTTTCAAATTAAATTAGATGGAGAATGGGTGTAACTGATGACATCTGACCTCCCACCTGAAGGGGGGACCTGTAAGATATAAAAAGCACCAACGAACTGGGCTCTGTCCTGATGCAAATCCTAGCTTCCAGCAGCTTTGATGAGAGATTAGGGCTTTGAGCAGGCCTGTGAATGCTAAGGTACCTCTAAGAGACTCTGCCACTCAGCAACTGAGTCTCTGTAGTATTTGGTCTGTTTCAGAGTTTTTTGGGACCTAAAACTTGAAGTGGCAGATGGGCATGTTGTCTCCCAGTGAATTAAAATAATCCAGCTGATCCAGAACAGATCAATGCTATTAGACCTTTTCAAGTGTTAGATAAAACGGTTTATCTCAAGAAATTTTTACTACAGACTAGGTTAAAGTGCATTACTTCATGATTGCAGCAGACTGAGAAAATGCATATGAGAATTTACAGCATCTAAATTAGTGCTTAGTAATGTGCTAAAGTACAAGAATTGCTAGACTTAATCCTTAAAGTCCTCTTTTAAATCAACACCCTCCCACACCCTGGTTACAGCTGTGCAATCCTTGCTACAAGTGTGAGTGCTACCACTTTCCAATGGCATCAGTTACTCCCAGAATTAAACCCTTTGGCACATACTGGTGTAAACTGCACTTTTTCACCAAATTCACGGTAGCAGTTTTGTCTGTTCACCAGTCTCTAGCCATCTGTCCACCTGTTTGCTATTTTTTTCATTTCTTCTACTTTTTTACACTTACTCCTGTATGATGATATCATTTTCTTTGCTGCCTATGGACTGATCTGGGCTGTATCCCCCTCTGTTCCTCATGCTCCCTCACATTCAAACTGCTGTGTTCATAACACTAAATTGTGTGATGATGTTGTGATATGGACAAATGATCAGTGGGGAATAAACTGAAACCAACAGAGACATTTTCAGTTAAAGTCAAACTTCCAGAGGTGCAAAGTTAGTTCTTTACTGTGCAATCAAACCCTCAGCAGGAGTCTGCTGCTAATTGTGACATTTTTCAGCAAGATGCTTGCAGACAGGTCACTGGAAACCCATGTACTTCAGATGATTTTAATAGAAGTAATACAGTATGCACAGAAGGTTTTGCCACCTTAGCTCTACAGAGTTTCAGCTGAAAAGGCCACTTAACATTTTATAGTAAAACTCTTTATAAAGCAGAAAATGTAAACCCCAGACATATTCTTAAATGGTCAATGCAATATACAGGTTGACTCTTAAATGCTCTCTCTAGCCCATTGAAACACTTGCAGAAATAATAGCACTGACTATGCTATGAGCTATGGCTCATGTTTGAAATTTAGCACATCAGCAAATGTCCTGCTGGACCAAAGCCCTTGAATGTTTTAATTCATAAATATATTTATTTAGAAAAAATACACCTTTGTATAGATATGCCATAGCATAAAGGTCAAAAATAAGAGAGAGTGCAGGATCAAGTCCCTCTAATTTGTTTCTTAGTTTAAGGGTCCTATTTAAGGAATGAATCTAAACCAGGTGTTTTATTTTCCACTCTATAAAATGGAGAAAAGTCACTGCCTTTTGAAAGTTTACTTAAAGAAGCTACAGAATTGAACAGAACTGATCCTTTTAGGATTTCAAAACTCCTTCTAGTGATTAAAGAGGACCAGCCTAAGAAAACCATCACATAAAATGGATGTGAGAGTTATATGCCTAAATCAGACAGATGTAGGAGAAAAGAGCTAGGGTTTTATGTGAAACAAAAGAATAATGACAAAAATAGGAATAAAACTTAGGGATAAGGAAGTCTGTTTTCTCTCTATTTTTTTTTTCTATTCCTATGGAAATAATTTTATTTCTATAAATTTTGAATACTGAGATTAGCAAAATCTTGAGTTCAAGCCTTGCTATATCAAGGAAAAGCACGGATGTTTTGTGGAAATTGTATTTCCCTCTTCTCTGGTATCGATATTCACTCTCTTTTTTGGGGCCTTTGTGGCTGTAAAATTCTCATGCTATACCTTTGAGAGTGGAATGAGTGGCTCTGTCTGTGAAACCAGGCCATGGGTGAGCATGGGGATACAAAGAGAACAATTTTTTATGATGTGGTGAAATAATTCATCTAATCTGAAATCAGACTTTAGGTGAAAGAATTAGGGGGTTTAGGAGGCATTTTTTTTCCTCAGTTAGAAGGTTTGTTTAAAAAAACCCAATGTGGATGGAAAGTTTAAAACTGACTGATAAAAAAGCCCATTATTAAGAGATTTCAGTCCTGATCTGAACCTGAAAATGTGAGAAATACCCTGAGAAAGATTTTGAAAATTTCTTGCCTAGTTTTGTAAGAAGGGAGTTCTGCATTTTGTAAAAAGAGAGACTGCATTTCCCTTATGCTGATATTCAGTTTCCCTGAAAACAGTGATTAGCCACCTAAAGATGTTGGCTCATATCATACCTTCAGTCATGGTTCTGTGGCCTGACAGGCTGAATAATCACTAGCTAGTTAAAGCTGATAAATCCATTGTTAATTATATGTTAATAGAGTCTTTCACCTGACAATCTCTTTTTTTAATATATTAATTAAATAACAACGTCTGTGAAGGAGGTGGGTTAGCACAACTGGAATTTGCTTCTCTCACTCTGGCCAAGTAGAACTTGCATGTAACACTTTGAAAAATACTTCAGTGATTTAGGAATTTATGTCACTTTTAGAGGTAATGGATATTGGCAGCTGTGTGAAGTGGTGTATGTAACGTATTTTTAATGCAGGTAAGTATGTAGCCTTGAAGGCATCTTTGACACTTCCACAATATGTAGAGAGACAAGATCTTTTTAAACCTTAACTTCAAGGCAAGTTTCAAGAACGGAAAATATTCATCTACTGCTATTTACTGAGAAAACATTTTTTTTCAGCAGGTACACTCACAAGTAAGTATTGCATTGTACATTTTTCTTGATGCATTTTTTTTGGGGTGCATGTAAATATTCTATGCATAAAAAAGGAGAAAATAATATGATCATATTGCTGCTTCTCTGATAGCCTCTCTTCCATAGTGCAAAGAATATTTAAATGTATTTGTAAGGTAATACTAACTGAAGACATAAAGGCAATTGGAAAATATGATAAAAATATAAGAAAGGTTTGTGAAAATAGATTGTGTCATAGTAACTTGATATTTTTCTGTGATAACTGATTTTCTAGTTAAAGGACACACAGTAGATCTAATCTGGGCTTCAGTAGATCATCTGATATGGTGTCAGACAGAAAATTGCTAGTTAAAGTGGATAACATAGGAATTAGAACTAAAAATGTAATATAAGTAAAAGACTGGCCAAGAGAGACAAAATTGGATATTATTAGAAGGGAATATTTCAGATTGGGAAAAGGTTACTTGTAGTTTCTTCAAAGACTAGTCTTGGGATTAATCTTATTAAATGCATTCATTAAAGACTTTGTGCAGAAATAGGTATGAACTAATAAAATTCATAGTTGAAATGATGTCGAGAGGCATCATATGTGTAGTCAGGGATGAAAATATCTTACAGAAAAACTAAATGATCTTGAGGACTGGACTTACAGAATAGAGGCAAATTTCATATATTTATGTGCACAGTCACGCACATTTACACTATTAACAAGATCTGCTGCTTTACTTAGAGGCCAACCTTTGGAAACGAGTGAGGAGGAGAAATATCTGAATGTATTGGTTGATTCCAAAATAATGTGAAAATGGAAGTGTGTTACTCAAAATTTGTAAGGTATATCCAAAAGAATTAAGGAAATATTCCTTCCTTTAACTGGAATAAAGGTGGACTGCAAGAATAAGAAAGAGGAAGGAAGCTCTATTGTATAGCTCAAAACTGAAAGAGTTACATCCATTTAGTCTGAAAAGTGGAAAAGTGATAATCTGTTACTGTTATTTATATATGACAAATTAGGATAAATGCAGTTGCATGTATTAGAGAAAATAAATAGGCATAAATTTGCAATAAGAACATAATGACTGATAATCAGAATGGTGTTTTTTACCATATATAAATTGAGATTCTGCAGTAGCCTTTCAAATTGGTCAGTATGAGAAAAGTCCTAGTTTTAAGTCTCCCAGAAACATTACGTGATACAATTGACATAAAAGCAGGGGTTTGGATTGAAGGCTCAGAACATGCCTTCTAATTCTGTCATTCATTATCCTGTAAATAAATATGTTAATTTCATTCAGAAAGCTTAATTTTTACAAATAATTTTCACGCTTATATTTCATATGTAGTTATACTTACTATCAGATTTGCTCTGGGGTTTTCCCTGGGGTTTGGGGTTGGAGTTTCTTTTGTTCTTTTTTGTTTCTCCTGATGGTAGTTACAGACTGCACAGCATTAGCTAGTTTGGAGGTGCAAATACACCCCAGAGAAATAGCCTGATTTATTTTTCATAGTATAATTGATTATATTGAATAATGTATGTGATGGCTAGGTAATGGTTAGAAAAACAATGTCTAAACATGACTTGGTACCACTTTCTATAGTATCTGTAATTTGACAACATAACATATCAGGTTGGCCTCACAGGACAAGATAACTGTTCCATTATTTTCTGTAAGCAAAATTCATTCAGCGCATTGCCCGAGCCACAGAAAAAAGAATATGAATATGCAGAATTTAAAATGCATTGTTTTAGCTGAGATAATAGTAAAAAAATGATGCACAGGGCTAAATTATGGCTGAACTTTTTTTTTTAGATGGTTTATCAGAAAGGGAAGAACAAATGTCTCTGTGAAAAGAACAAGAACTGAAACCAAATATTTACTAAAAAAAACCCCACCCCTTTTTTTAACAGTTGGAGTACGACTGGCACTCTGCTTTAATTCTAAGGCGTTGTGGGAGCTGCAGTTAGAACGGGCTTATGCTGTAGCACCAAAAAATTTTCTTTATATCATCCTACACACAGTGTGGTGTTGCACAGGATCTTATTTGTTTTACACCAGATTGACTTTTAGATGTACATGAGCTTGGAGTTTGATCTTGAGCAGCAGGCCAGGTCACAGAGTGTCCAGCTTGTCAGCAAGATACCATTTACCCTACCAGCTCATAGGGGCCTATATAAGCAGCAAATGTTTAAAGCAGATGCATTTTTACAAATGTAGTCTGTGAAATATCAAAGTTAATTAACAGTCAGGGTACCTGTAGAAACAGAACTGTATAAGAAGTACACAGTGAATATTTTTTTCTTGCATTTTTTTGGTTACAGGTTGTAGGTCATTGGAGGGAAAAATGAACAAATTGATGGATTTGGTTTTGTGTGAAATGGATACGTAACAAGGGAACTAGAAAATCTTTTATATTTCCAGAGATCAGAATTCCCAAGCTACCATATAATACTCCATTCCATTTTCATTCAACTGTGATGGAGGCAAAAATTCCATAACATTGGTATGCACTTAATTGTCGCAGGAAGATAAAATTACAAAGTTTAGTAATACCATAAAAATGTGTGGTGTTATGCAAGAACTTAAAATTACATGCTCTCTAAAGTAAAATTATTACACTACAGAGACTCGCAAAAGCTTTCAAACTAAGCAGTATAATCTCACAGTTAAGAGCTTTAACTTCTGGTTAAGAAAGAGTAGAATCACAAATGCCATTGCTGTCAGGACCAAACAGTACAACAGAATCAAGGTGAACTTTTATGTGGGTTTTGGACACATTTCTTATGCTAATGGTGTTGATAAAAACATAAGACATAATAATTGTATTTTCCATGCACAGCTAAGGTAATAATAGCAAAGTCAGAACAAAGGAATGACCATTAATATATGGACAAATGGAAACAGATATGCATGAGTCACTGACACCTTCCAGTAAATGAGAGAACAATAAGAAAAGTCAGATGCTCACTGTCCTGAATTCATCAAGCTAAAGCCATCTTATCGAGAATACCACCAGCCAAAGATTATCTGTGGAAAGATTTGATTGCAGGAAAAGACAGACTATTCAAGCACCAAATAAAATGTCAAAAGGCTAATGGGTACCCTACCCTGAATGTTCTTGTTTTCCATCATGATAGCAGGGACTTACTGGCTAGCAGAGCCATTTCACACAGAGAGCCAGCTGATCAATATGCACTGCATGAGCAGGCACTGGTTTGGAGTTCTCACTCCGTCATTGAAAAGATTAAGCAAATCCATGAACAGAAAATATGTATTCTGGATGATACAGACCTAATACACTTTGGTCCTTTGTGGTCCCTACTGTGAAATTCTAGGGCTCCTCAGGATTATCCACTGAAATGCAAAGTAGACCCATGCTTTTTCAAGCTGGTGCAAAGCCGTGAAAAACATGTCCCATTGACAGAAATAAAGCAAATAGCATTTTTGAAAAACAAGTAACTATAACCAATATAAAGAAAATGCAGTACTCCAAGATCCAGAAATTCAGGCTTGTGTCTAAAGTGTCCAAATTTGTCATCTAAATGACAATGGCAATCTGCAAAAAATACAGCTACTTTTTAAACTTGTGGGCAACCAGTTGTCAAATGGTGGGCATACATAAAGATACCTAAATTTGGATAGTTATCTTACAGGTAAAAAAATTATTTAAACTCCTGGTCTAAGCTGTGAATCATGAAAATCTCCACAAGGAACTTCCATGTAGATAACCCTCTCTGTGTTTGCACTGCGCCAGGAAATGCAGCGCTCCCAAAAGATAGGTACTGAGAGCACCATCTGGAACCTTGGAGTTTGGGGATCTTTCATTGTGGAAATTGTTAAACCCCAATTCTGCAGCTTTGATTCACATTTTAGGGGAATGTAGCTGTTGTATTTTGGTTATCGTACTGATAGTTTTCTCTCATTTTTTGTTGTCAGAATTTCTAATGACATTTGAATAACAACGCATGAAGTCTGTGGATCTGTCTTCTATATTGCAGCATTTCAGGCAGGTGTCCTGATCACTGCCCTAAGATCAGCTACTCTGCCTCACTCAATATTTCAATTCAATTCTAAATGAAGGAGCTGCAAAAGGGTATGCAAGAGAACAACTTTTTTTTTTTTTTTTTTAATTTACTTATTTCTTTTTGTCATTTTTCAGGACCAGGCTTCTCAGGATCCTTTGTTTTGTAAGGAAACCCTGAAGGTTTAACCTGGAACTGGGGCTTCACTGCGTTCAAAGGATAATGGGCTGAATTCACGGGAGAAAAATTAAGTGATGTTTACTAAATAGACCACTTCTGGCACAGAACACCCCTGAGAAACAAATGGTTGGAGGATGGGAGAGTACACAGGTGAAGCATTGTCTGTAATTACTCTGACCTTACACCCTGCTTGTTTTGCTCACTGTCAGAATAAAAACCTGAGGGAAATTGACTTGTGGTCTCATTCTGCATGGCCCACTTTTATATTCTTAAGATTAAGATGGCAAATTGACCAAGACCATAAGAAGACAATTTTCTGAGCTTCCAGGTCTTGGCCAGTATGAGCATGTTATCTCAATTACTCTGGCCCACCACCTTTTCCAGCTCTCTGTTCAAGGGCATTGCTCAGAGTGCTCAAATTACAAGGCAATGAGTGACAAGGCAATCAGATCACTAGAAGAACCTGGAGTGAACAGAAAAGAACGTGACACAATTAAAATTATTTTTCTAGAGCATGATGAGAAACACTGGTAAAGATCACAGAAAACTTTTCATTGCAAAAAGAAAAAGTGAAGAGGTGGAATGCGTAACTTAAAACATAGTATTCCATTCTCAGCGCTCTGAAGCTGTAAAAGCTTTTATGGATAAATGCTGAAAAATTTATGCTGCCCTTTTCCCCTTTCTAGTGTCTGGATAATTTTGGCTAAGAGCCTGGAAGATAAATTGTAATTTATTATTTACTGGCATCTTGGATAGATACAGTGCTTTGTTATTTTGTTTAGTTGTTTTTCACTTTTTTTCACAGAAGACAAAGAAAGGATCAGCTTCTTTTCCTGTAATACTTTTGGAAGAAGAAAATGGTGATTTTTTTCAAGGTGATACACTTTTATTTCATAGTTGGATGCCAAATTATGAATCAAACTTGATATTTTGTTTCATGTTCATTTATGATGAAAGTATGTTTGATTTAAACACCACAGCTTTCTGTGAAATTTAATTTCTGTTGCAATCTCTAAGCATTGCTATACAGAATGCTTACCTTTATGAATAAATTCATGGACTACTATACCTCACTTTTCCATATCTGCAAAGAAGGGTTAATAATACTTATCTATGTGACAAATGAGATAAGCAGCTTAATTTATTAAAATTTGTAAACTGCTTCGAGATCCTCCAATAAAAGTTCCTATGCGAGAAGCAAAGTAATATCATAAAAGAAACTTAACTTTTAATTTTGCCAAAATTCCCTGGGTGAAAAGATAACTCTTTAATGAGATTAAGGACATGTTTGAGATTGGCAAGTTTATAACAAATCCTCAGTGGATACAAACATGCAAAGTTGTTTGGCATAACTTTTTGCAATTGCATTTATAAAAGTAATTGGATATTACGAGACTATGAATAGTGGAGAAATGCAGTTGGGAGTTCCAAGTCATGAATTATATGTCATATTTTATCACACAGACATGAGCTGCTGCTGTTGTGGCATTTGAATGTGAGTTTTTTCCAGATGATTTATTAGCATATGTAAAGTATTTGACTAGCATTATGCTCATTCATTGGTACTCATAACAGCCCTTTGATCATATAGTAGCATAAAGAAATAATTGCAACACTGATTTAAATGTGTATTTTTTTCCTATCTGAAGTAACCCTAATATGCCAGAACATTTGTAATCAGTTTTTAAAGTATATGAAGACTCAAAAGTGTACTGTTTAACCTAGGATAAAGAAGTATACCTCTGACTGGTTATTAGTTTTCCCTGTGTGGACAGATGGAAAGTAGTACTATGCTGTCTGTTTCCTCATAGGAATGAGAGCTGGGTCTCATTTGAAAGGAACCCTCACTGTCTGAGATGACCTAATATGTGTTTTGATTGAATAATTCTGTGCTACCTAGTTGTGAACAGCAGCCTCAGAATAGCAAGACTGCATCCATTCACATTTTGACAGTTTTCTGTTGATTTTTTTTCCAATCTTCAGAGCAAAAAATAGAAGGAAAAAGTTTAAATTGCCATGCAATAAAAGTGTACAGCTTTTGAGTATTTACAACCTTCCTTTATTATAAAATAAGTATTAAACACTTTCAAGCAGTGTTACACCTAAGAATTGTCTCATGCAAAAAGAATAAAATTATGATCCACAAGGTCATGACCCAAAGCTGTGTTATTTATATATACCTGTCTTCAATATATCCTATAAACTTGAATATGATTGTTCTTGTGCCATGGCTAAATGTTGTTTCAGTGTAGAAAAATAAATATAACAACAATCCAGCTGGATTCCAACACTATTATTATTAATAGCGGTCCTGATGTTAATAGTCATACTAATATTGCTGGTTTAGTAGGAAACCAATCCAGATCTTAGGAATAATTTTGCAACTCAGAAATCCAATCTTGTCCTCAGAAGCAGTCTACGTCATTAGGGTCAGCTGAGTTGTGCCCAGGGTGGATTTAATGCTGGCTCTGTCTGATGTGGCTTTGAGCAGCAGTAGTCTTTGTTCCTGTTCACAGGGTCAGGTGCCCCAGCTGCCTGGCTCAGATGCTTTTCCTGATGCTAAGTGTTGGGGTGAGGGTGAGATGGCTGCTTGTCTCACTTCTTCATAAATCTTTGCTCTGTCAGAACTGTAGAAGGCCTTTTTGCCCTGTTAGTCTAGACACCAGAAGCCTGAATATCTTCTTACATTCTGCCAGCATAAAACAACCTCAGAATGTTCTTAAATTACAGTGAGCCATGTATTTACTCCCAATTTAAGGTTCTTTGTAAAGCTTGCTGTCAGAGTAATGCCAAATGTAAATCAGAACCAATATAAATCAGGGTTCATTTAACATACTGTGCTGAGTAGAAACTAGAAAATTTAGAATCAAGTAACAGTCTTTTTTCTCTCTTACGAGACTCTCATATCAATTTATATTCTGATCACTAATGCATGCCCCCATGTTATTAAGGGAATATATTGCCTCCTCAAAATGATTTTTCCTTGTTCGTAGTTTTAAACAATGTTCTGAACTATATTAGTTTCACTGAAAAAAACCCCATCTTTTTATATAAAATTATGGAATTACATTAAAAGAGGAAAATAATTGGGATGATAGAAGGGAATTTTTGAATTTGCGGCCACTGTTACTATCTATCTGACTGTGTTACTCATTTACAACAAATTTAGCTTGTGTTACAAGATCATGTTTTATGGTATGATTTGAAGGCAGACTACAGTTTGGTCTTTAGTCTTTTGTTATTAACAGCCTTGTTAATCTATCTGGATAATTGAACAAAGAAGCTTAGATCTATATGACAATGGGAGAGGGGCTTTTTTTCCATGGTTTGTTAGACACACATCAAGACTTAACAGTGTCCCATGACGCCAGCTTGTTGTAAGTGGATCTAAATGCAGATTATTTTCCATCTGGTTATTCTAACAGGATTCCTAGAGCTATTTGCCAGGCTTTACTTCTCTGTGATATTCTGTAGTCCATGCCTCCTAAACCTTGCAGCTAGTTCTGCACATATTTTCCCTCCTTCCTTCCCAGTGATTAATATCAGTTTCTTCATGGGACTCATGATTTTTTCTTGGATTGCCATCATAAGAGGGTAACGTATATTAAAAAAAATCCAAAACAAACAAACACACAAAAAAAAACCAAACAAAAAAACCCAAACAAACCAAAAAACCTCTTAAAAATGTGATTTTCTAACAATTTAAACTCTTATTTTGAAAAGACATTTGACCATGATGTCAAGTCTTTAAAAAAGCAACAAAATAAAATATTTTTAGAAGTAATTTCTTATCTCTGATTTTACCTTTGCTTTTCATTGTTGAAACTGGAAGAGTTCTCTTGTTTTCTCACTTTCTGTTTCTTACATGAGGGTAATGCATCCTCCTGTGACAAAGAACAGTGTCTCTTCCTGCTGTCTGCCTTTGGTATCTCATTAAAATACCTAGAATCTCTTTTTAATAGTATGTCTCTTATTTATTGTATCATAATGATTCATCAGCTGTTCTGATGCTTGATTCCAGTAAGCAAATTCATGTAGGCAGTACTGTGTGATTGTTTCAGAATTTGTTCAGTTTAAATACGAATCCTGATTGCCTTCTACTATAACTATCAGGTACAAAAATTTTCTCAGATATATTTGAGGAGAAGGTTGGGGAAAGGTTCAACATGAGATGAGGGATATCTGTGAAGGAATTCCTGGGAAGTAATGAAAGACAGATTGAGGCTAACAGATCTGCTCCATTACATCACATAAAGTTTAGAAACAAGGGTTTTCATAGGTATAAATCACTTAGTAACAACTACCTTCAAAATGTAAGCATATATTTTATTTTAACCTTGTATTAAGTGGTTTTATTCCTCGACAAACTTTGGGGAAAATGTTTGCTCATCATTCAGATGACCCGTATATGCCTGTTTGATTGCCTGAGTTTTGCCCATTTCAATATAAGGTTGTCTTTTTCCCATTTCATCTGAGTTTAAAAGCTTCTTATTTTAAAATATTTTCCCAATGTTGCCTTTATTGCAACTTCAGCCCATTTATCTCCAACAGATATTGGAAATATTTTCTTACTTTCCTCTTTCTAGTACTGTTATATTAAAACCTGCTATCGTGTTTACCCTTTGTCTTTTCTACTCTAGTCTTCCAATCTGCTCTCTTCTGGTGTCTGGTCATGCCTTACAATTGAATTCTAATTTAGCAGACTTCTAAAGGCCTGAGGAAATTTCAGATCAGCTGTCTGGATAATCAACAAGTCTCTAGTACCTTCTCTTCCGAAAGTAACTAAGGGACACAAATAACATACTTCTGCATCTTCAAGTCATAGATTCTTAGTCCTTTAAAATTTCCAGTTCTGAAATAAAAGGTTTCTCCTATATTTCCGTATGTGAAACTGTTTCTTATTATGTTGAATTAAGCCTGCTTGCAAGCTGTCCTGTTATTCTCACATTCACAGTCAGTTCAGCTGTCACAGAGAGCAGACAGTCAGACTTTCCTTCAGTTTATATCACCCATATTTCACATCCAAACTCTCCTTTTATAATTTCACTATTTCTTTGATAATCAATGTTACCTTGTAGTTTGCCTTTTTTTTTTTTTTTTAATCAGATGCTGAAAGAGTTCTCTGCTGTAAACTCAGGCAGGAGGCCAAGAAATTCTTAATTTCTTCAGGTGTATTGGTGATTTCCTGTCATTCGTTCGTCTTCATTCTCTGTTCTTTCCTTCCTTCTAATTCAAATGATTTAGCCAATGTTCTCTTTCTGTCTATGCAGTGGCTGTAGAAGGAGATTATGTAAAGCATGAAAACAGTCTTTCAATTTTTTTCTTCCTCTAATGCAGTTTTTCAAACACAAATCAATTACAAGTTATTTTCTTCCCAGGTATTTCATGTCTGTGACTGGTGTAATTATATCCAGGGGTGCTATATCAGAATCTTCTTTTCATTGCCCAGATGCATTTAAAGGCCATAACATCATAGATTTACTGACCCTGACTCTGATTAGACAGGAATTTGTTATAGTACTCATCCCAAATGAGTCTTGGGATAGACAATAATAGCCACTGTTTATCAGAGTTCAAGATTTTGTTTCACATTTTCTCTAAGTCTATGCAATAGTTGTTTTTATTCCATAAATCACTCCTTTTTTCCCCTTCCATGTTCTTGTTTCTTTGAGAAATCTGTCTATATTTTTGCCTTTTATTTACACCAATTGTTTTGCTTGAATATATCTGTTACTTTCAATAGAAATATCTCATATCTCTTGCAAGTAGAATCTAGATGGCAATACCTATTAGGAAGCAAGTTTTCTTCAGATCATTACATTATACCCAAATGAAGTAATTATAAAACAAGGACTAACTCACTACTCACTAATGCTGAGAAATTTTGTTACAGTTATGAGGGCACATTTTGGCCCCACAATGCTGACAGTTTATTCGGAAACACATATTCTCCTTTTTTGCTCAAATATTGATAATGAGGTCTTAATTGCTTTGCATCCATTTATTATTTAGCCATATTAGAGGAACTCAGTTATAAAGAAGTAGTTATAGCCTGTGAAGTTCTGTCTCCTAGTTTTGCTCTTTGTCCATTTAAACATTGTTCAGTCATGTGATATTGTCTCTGCTCTTCAAACTTAGCTAATGGCCAGAAAGAGTATATTAACAAATCGTTGCTAATTCAGTTAGTTCTAAGAGATGCCAAAATGCAGAATGCTGTACCTGCAGAAAGGAAGACAGAAAAGAAAAAAAAAAAAATAAAAAAAGTAATGGTGTCTATTGGCCTTTTCTCTAAAGGACAGCATTGCAACCAGACTGTACTGATAATGTTTGACTTCTCTCGTTACAGGAAAAACAGAGACATGAAAAAAAAAATATATTAGAATAAGTAATTTTTCATGCTGCTCTTTTTTCCTTACACCTGGGCATATTAAAAGCCAGAGGTAAATTAGTTCACAGATGTTAGTGTTAACACCACACCAGTTCTTACACTGTGTTTCCTGATCTGATGAGGTTGCTTTAGGTTTTAATCAGTCTCATCTTGGAAAACCTCCAAGGATGGAGGCTGCACAGTATCTCCAGGCAGTCTGCTCCACTGCCTACCCTAGCATTGTCTCCCTTCTCAGTGTCAGTCCAGAAATGTGCTGTATTTCCCCTTTGTCTGAGGTTGGTATCATACACCAAGAGAACAAAGGCACTAATAAGGGTTTGTAGTAGAAGAGCAGTAAATCTGCATTATGTATCTAGGCTGGGATCTGACCTTACAGGGGTGTAAGAAAAGGCTCATCTGATCCCCAGAGTGCCATGGTCACAGCTGGAAATGAAAGCCTGAAAAATAAACTTTGTGATAGCTGCTAATATTACAAATTGTAGCACTATGGAATAAATCACAAGAGCCATGAAACACAACATACGGTACCCTGTTTTCAGCCAAATGATTTATTCATGAATGTTCATAATTCAAATGATTGGCCATGAATATTCATGGATACTCCTTTGTAACCAGATATTGTAAGGAAATCTAGGCTAATTACAGCAGAGGCTGTTTTCTAGCATTTGCATAGTGGCAGTGGGAACATTTTGGAAGCTGGAACTCCTTTCTGGAGTCCCAGCTGTAACTACTTCATGTGGTTGAATGTGTACAGAGGTCAACAAAGCAAATATGCCTGGATGCAGTCTGCTGGCATCTACCCAACCTATTTGCAGAATATGCACCATTAAACCATGAATATTACATAACTTACTGCCAGTAAAATAGTAGACATTCATGCAAGAGCAAGCCTTAAGCACAAGTAAGTCAAGTGGCTTTTGGGCTATGTTCCAGTGGGCACAAAAGGTCAATTTCTGCTCACAGTTACATTAGTGCAGATTCGCTGATTTCAATTAAGTTACTTTGGTGTGAATAGAAGCCAAATTTGGCCCTGTCTACAGATATGTAACTCACAAACTGGCAATCTTCTTTTCCAGAAACAGCACTGAGAAACAAATTAACCATGTTTTCTTATCTATTTCCAGTGACACAAGCTCAGGTTAAAAATCTCATAAATCTGGCATTTCATTTTTTCTTGTTTTCTCAGAAACAGCAGCAGGAAAGGTTGCTTCTTTTTTATTTATTTTTTTTTCCTCTCTGTTCCTCTCCCTTAAAAAAAAAAAAAAAAAGGAAAAAGAAAAAAAACAGAGATTCTGCATGGAACTATCTGCAAATACATCTAGAAAGATCTGGAAGGGATCCATAGCTTTGACATTGATGGAAAATTAAAAAAAAATGTGGGACAATCATAATAGCTGGGTCTTTGTTCATCTACAGAATGACAAGCAGGTAAGATCCTTGGTGAGCTCTTAGACAATTCTGAATTGGTGTCCTCAGTATCACAAACCATATATTTTCCCCCAATAATTATTGTATCAAGACCAGATCTTCTGATAAGCTGACTTAATTTAAAGTTACAGAAGTGAGAAGTCATTTCTCTTTAAGTTGACATCTACAAGTCAAGCGCGTATATATGATCTAATCACCAGAGGTATAAGCACCACCAGGGTGTTATGCACAGAACAGATTTCTAGAGCAGGGGAGGTGGATCATTAGTTTAATAAGTTTCTAGATAATAAGAAAGCCCAAGTGTAGATATCAATGCTTACAATACCCTACACGGATTGTGATTGTGTCACCTGGTAACCTTTTCTGGGATGCATTGCTGATGGAGCCTTTTAAGCTTTTTATGAACAGAAATTTTTCAGACCATATATTATTCCTGCAGTTTTCTTCTGAACCTCCAGAACTTTCCAGTATAGTTAATTAAATATGAACACTGGGAAATAAACACAATTTTTCCCACTGGTGCTGTAACCAAAATTAAATACTGTTTTTCTTCACAAAATTTTACTTTTAACTACAGTGTTTTGTCTAGTGTTTAAATTTGTTATGGTTTTGGGTGTGAGACAGTCTTTGTTTTCAAAACTTTCTCTTTCTGGAACATGGTCTAAAGTCTTTGTTTCCCAGGCATATTGGGATGCTTGAGCTAACCTCAGCTGAATGCCATTTTTTGCTGAATGATATTTCTGGGTTACTAGCCAGTTTTCGAATGCATTGCGCGCAAATTTGATGTACACATCAAGGCAACAGGAATAGAAGGTGTCCTGGCAATATGTGTCAGGTCAAATAAATTTAGTTCCTTTTCTAATAACTAGATTGTTATTATATAGTTATGAGGAATGACAAGGAACAGTCAGGTGGAAAAGATCTCCATCCCCCTTACCTGCTTGAAATTTTGAAGGAACAGAATGGAAGTGAACTTTGTCTGTCAAGGATGCAGGTTAAACCAGCACTAACGTACTGAAAAAAAAAGTGAGAAAAAAAAAACTGAACAGAAGATAAAGGAAGTACAATCAACATAAGCACAGCAGGAGAGTCTTTGAGTGCCTTTGATAAGAAAAAGGGTGCTCTTATTCCAAGCTTGTAGAACAGCAGTTCTGCTCTGTGCTTGATTTATATTGTGCCCTTCTATGGAATCAATTGCTTGAATGCTGGCAAGATCTCCATATCTCTCCATTAAATGTAAGACCCACTGTGCTACATGGTACTGATTAGCATGGGCAAGAACAGACAACAATGCCTGAAAGTACATTGCAGGCATATTTTTAAAAATCTAAAATCATAACTTAACGAAAAGCCCAATTAGTGCCCAAATATATTCTCTATTTTCTCTAGCTGTGGCATTACCATTGTTAAAATAGATAAAAACTAATGTATAATTCCCAGAGTATAAAATGATATTGCAAAATAAATATTCTAAATGAACTTATTTGCAACCTAGGATGTGGAAATACACTATTGTATGGATTATAAATGAAGATCAGCTTGAATTTGTGAAATTATTGTTATATATATACTGCAAATGAATATTGAAATAACATTTTTCCACTTGCATGCATATGATCTATTTCTGATGAGTTTAAATTAGTCACTTCAATTATGCTTTTTAGTTTTTCCCCTAACAGATTATACTTGGTATTTGGATGCATTTGACTAGAATCATTAATGTATCCTTTTTGTACCATAGGAAGCAAAAAAGGGGCTATGCTTTTATTATATCTTTTGCTCCTTGAAAGAAGATTTCTAAGTAAGTATTAGTGTCTGGGATCCACTGCAACATGGTTTTACAGGCATTTAAGAGAAGACAAGAAAAGCATAATGTCATTATGCTTCTATGATATTTTTAATGTTTTCATTACTTCAAATTTTTTTTTTTTTGCATTTTTGTTTTGCATTTAATGGTTTTGATGTGTGTATCTGGAGTGTGATACTATTTCTTGTAGTTCAGTCACTGTTGCCCTGTGTTATATTACTTTAAAAGTATGCCAGAAAGCAGCAAGTGGAGTGCCTGCGTACTTGTCTTGTCTACTCTGAACCTCTTTGAATCTGATTGATTCTCCTGTAAGAAGTGCAAAATTGTGATAGGCTTGTTCTCTATAAAACTAAGTGAAATTCATGAAGTTGCCAAACTGAGAGTAAGACTGGACAGGGTCAGTGAGGAAGCAATGGAGAGGTAAAGATGGCTTCACATTTTGTTGTCCAGAGTTATCTCGTATAGGTCTGAGTTTCCAAATTCCAAAAGGATCTTCTGGCTTTTTTTTCCAGTAAAATTCAACAGTGGAAATTCAAGACCTTGTAGATGGTTTTCTTCTGAGTTCTTTAATGAAATAGTGCATACAGACCCCTTCAGACCTCTACATTTAGCGGGTGCCTCCACTGACACACTTGCAATTCCCAAGCATCATGAAGGAATAGTGCTTGAATGCTGTTGGTAATGCCAAAGACTGATGTAAATACCTCTTATGTGACTTCATGGTGGAAAGAACAACAACAAAAAAACCCCAACATTTTTAACAAGGAATATTTACATTAGACACCAGGAAAAAAAAAAATTTAATAGAACAGATTGTTTCAGGATTTTGTAAAGCTAATTGAAGTACTTAAGAAACAGCTGGGCAGCCAAAAGGCAGGAATGAGATAGATGAAGTTGATCCTGCCACGGTGAAATGAGATAGCTTAGAGTCTAGGATGTCTCCCATGGTTCTGAAGACGTGAGAAGGACCCAAATGTGTTTTAGATCATCCTACAGAATAATAGTTGTAGGCAATTACAGGCAGTTGGTAAAAATTCAGATTTCACTTTCAAGACAGTTAGTAAAAAATTTTAACTCTCTGTTCCAAATGCTTCAACTAAAATGCAGCAGAAAATAGGATGAACAGAGATGTGAGTCAGATCAGAGATGGTCCCTCTGCCTGGAGATTCTGTACTGGAACACACTGGTCATTTCCCCCACAGAACCCATCTCACAGTTAATGAACATGTTTGCTCAAAACCAGGAATACATTATTTATGTTAAATAATTACTCTCTCATAAAAGCCAGGCATTTCATCTGAACAGCAGCACACTGCAGTGGGTGTCATAATGTGCTTGTGAGGAATGACTTCTTTGTTAGTGACATCACCATAAAAAGCTTTCTTTATCAACAATAAGGAGTAACATTATCTTTTCCGGGTTGTTGCTGTTAGACATTATTATAAAGGGTTTTCATGTCAGATCTTTTCCTTCCTTTTCCCCCCCGCCCCCAGTAGTTATTACAGTGTTTCACTGCAAAAATACTTAGATTTAGTCGGAAAGCTTGAAGACAGCAACTATGATGATAGTGCAGATACTACCACCTTTTTTTCCTGTAAGTTACGTCTTCTTTGGTGAATTGGTTTACTCCCTATAATCATTACAAAGGGCAGAATAAAAGCAGAATAAGGTGCCACTTGTGGTGTTAAACTTTGCCTTTCACACTATTCTCCCTTCTGCTTATTTTAGTTTTTATACTGCTAAAGACAATTACTCTGCAACATTTAATTCAAAAGTTCAAAGCTGAAGCCATTGCAGGATATTTTATTGTATTTCTCATTTCATTAATATTTCTCTGTCATCAGTTTACTGGATATGAATTGTAAGAAGTACCGTGCCACATTTGCGTGCTTCACAAAAACAGTTTGCATACACAGGCAGCATATGGCAAATGTATAAATGGTTATGAATAAATCATGAATCATCACAATTATTAATAACTGATAAAGTCCTGAAAAAGCCTTTAGCTGAGCAATCTGAAGGCAGAAGAGAGTGCAAAATGCCTTGGAGAAATGCATCTTCACTTAAAAAGTGAGCACTCCCACAGCCTTGAACACTGGATTTAGTAGGAGACTGTGTGGAGCCAGCTATCAAAATGGTTTTACAGCAACGACTTTAACAGAGCATAAGTTCTCCTGGAATGTAATGATAGAGGAGGTGGCGAGAGGAAGACAGGGGGATAGATCACTCAGGGGATTTGTAATGGGAACATCAAGGTAACACTTGCCAATTTAATTGTGCTTTTCATCATATGATCTTAGAGTCCTTTTCTCATAGATTCATTGCTTTTATGGCCAGAAGGGACCATTAGATCATTCAGCCTAACCTCCTGCTTAATGCAAAATTTCTTCCAGTTATCCCTGCACAGAATTCAATGTCTTGAATGCTTTGGAATGTCTATGAGCTTAATTCTGTAACTCTCACACATGTTGAGAACTTACTTATGAGGGAAGTCCTAATTTCAATGGGATAAGTTTTATGCATAAATACTGCAACCTGAAAAGAGCAACAGAACTAAATCCACAAAGATTTTTTCTGCAAATTAATGTTCAGGACATAACCCTGGACAAAGGTACTGCTGCCGAAATGTCTGCTGAAATGCATCTCTTTTCCTTTTCCTCTGATAATTATCTTCTCACATAATTCCAACTTTTGCACTAAGATTACATATATGCTAAAACATCTCTCACCTTAAAGAAATCAAGGCCAGGTTGGATGGGACTTTGAGCAGCTTTATCTAGTGGAAGGTAGAGTTGGAACTAGATGATGTTTAAGGTTCCTTCCAGCCCAAACCATTCTATGATTCTATGAAATGGAGCGTCTCTTCTGCAATTCTTAGGGCAAACCATTCTGCTTCTCTTTTTTTTTTCTGTATTATGAGATCCTGGAGAACCTACTCGGGAGAAAGTTAAGTACTGAATTGACTTCTTAGAAGGAAAGATCCTTAGCATGGGTCTGGTTCAAAGGCACATGGTTTCCTCTCTCCTCCCTTCTTCTCCAGTTATGGTAAATCATCTCCAGCCAATAAGCATTTACATTACCATTACTGCCTGACTTACTACACTCTGCGGCACATCTAACACATCATTTCTCCTGCCACTGCTTCAGAGACATTACTGATTTGGACACAGAGCCAAACTAACACAGCTTTTTGTATTTTGAGGGAGAGCTACTTCCCAGATAGCCTTCGTGTAGAATAATTAGAGCAGATCTGTCCGTATCTGCTTGCAGAAGTAGATCCAGACAATTGTGCATTTTGAGGACTATTCCAATCAAACTTTAAAAAGATCCCTGTTAGAGCAGAGAGAGGAAAATAACCATGCTCTTAGCTGGCTTAATTTGGTAATTCTAGTCCATCCTACTTTTAGATCATTAGAAAGTCTGTAACTGACATTGTAAATATAAGATCACAGTCATGACATGCTAAATTGGCAATAACCACAGTTAGCTTATTTTTCTTATTACATCATCGTGAAAGTGGTTAATAAGACTTTTGCATTGGTAAAAATGGAAAAAATTACAAAGACTTTGGGACACATTCTGATATATTTTGTATTGATAATATGGTAATGTCTATTTTCTAAAATGATAAATTCATCCTATTTTTCTTGGAAAGTGAGAACAGTGATTTCTTATGACATTTCATTGACTTTCTCTTCACATCAGCTCAGACATAATATTGAACACAAAGGTTTTATGCAAAATTTGGGAACTTGCATGTCAAAATCTCAGGAGACACAAATGTATAGTAATTGGACCAATTATCACAGAAAACTTGCAATTTGACCTATATTAGTTGTAAACGTCATGATTTTTACTTAAACCAGATGTCTGTGGTTGCACAAATAAGAAGCAAAAATAAGTGATCAGCCGTTTGAATTCCAGCCAGCAGGTGTTTTTTAGCAGAACATAGCTATCAGAGAATCCTAGATTTGGGAAAGAGCAACCCCATGCACCAAGGCAGATGGGGGACTAGGAAGCAGCTCTGGAAAGGGAGCTGAGGTTGGTCATGGTGGACAAGAAGTGAGCAGTATACCCTTATGGTTTTCCACCTCACACTAAACTGTATTAACCAGCAGATTGAGGAAGTTATTATTCTTTGGTATCTGGTACCTGTGAGTCTTCCTTGAAGACCACTATACCTCTTTTTGTCCTCCCCACTACAAGAAGGATGCTTTGAAACTGGGGACAATGCAGTGAATGGTCACCAAATAGGTTCTGAGCATAGAAAATATCGTATATGAGAAGACTGGGATTGGAACTGGGTGATCTTTAAGGTCCCTTCCAACCCAAACCTGTCTGTGATTCTTTGATAATACCAAGCTGAGTGGGAAGGGATGCCATCTAAAGAAAACTTGATAGGCTTGAGAAGTGGGCCTTTGTGAACCTCTGGAAGTTCAACAAGGCCTGGTGCAATGTTCTGCATATCTGCATATCCATTTTCTGAGTATACAATTCTGTGAAGCTGAAAGAAATATCTTTCTTTGGCACTAAGGAGGGAAGGCTATGGGGAATTGTATTTTCACCTACCATTTACTAAAGACTGGGTTTACACAAGATGGAGTGAAACTCTTTCCAAAGATAAGCAGGGGATTAGTAGGAGCAAACACATGTAAGGAATATTTTATTCACCTTGAATGTGGGCAAACCCTGGCACTATTTTCCCAGAGAAGCTACTGTGTCTTCATTTTTGGAGATATCCAAAACTTGGATGGATAGAGCCCTGAACAGCCTGACTCGAAAGTTATCCCTATTATAAGCAGGGGGTTAGATAAGACAACTTCTCCAGTTCCTTTCCAACCTAAATTATTCTATGAATCTATAGTAGTTCCAACATGAAAAATTATACAGAAAATGTATTAAACGTTTTTAAAAGATAATACAGTGATGATTGCTGTATAAATACTTCAAATGGATATTCTAGAAGAGTTCTCATATTAAAATCTAACTGTATTTGGGATTACAAATAATATTTCCAGCTATTGATGAATCTAATAATAATAGTGATTTACTCTGTTCCTTAAAAAATGTTTTCTAGTTCATAATTTGCAGGGCTCCTTTGAAGAACAACACATTTACAGGTATAGCTTTCAATGTTTTTAACATGTGATGAAATCCTGATGCTGTAAAAAAATGGAAAAAAATACTTTTATGTGTTTACTGGTGTCACGAAACGTGTTTGATTTGTAGCATAGAATCTGTACATAGTCCATGAAGAGAAGCTGTAATTTGTTAATGTACTTAATAGAACAAATAGCATGAAGATTATTATAGACCATAAAAAATAAAGCCATAGGTGCTTCAACAAAGCGAAACTCATGTAATGTCTTATTATATGAACAGATAAAGGAGGAGACTGCTCTTGGATAACAAACTGGTTCTTCCACGAAGACAGGGTAGGAATCCAAGTGGTGTTTCAGGGCATGCTCAGAAATCCAGCTCTGGAATGTCTCAGTTTTGTCACTGTAAGAGTGTAGGGGCAGGGAACTGGCTATTTTCCAGATCCCAAGTAGAAATGGGAATAAATCAGCTTTTTGTTTGTACTGAGGTTTTGATTTCTGTAAATTCTCTAAGATTAGTTTTTTCTTCTGTGAGCAGCTGAAAGGTACTTCTAATCCTCATCACATTTTATATGGATGATCATAAATATATGAACTTATGGTCAAATGGAATTAAATTAGCAAGGACCATCAGATGGGTGTCAATACCTGACTATATCCCCACTCTTCAACCAATCCATTGGTGAAACAAAACATACTGTTTTTTAATTTTGTACATTTAACTTTGCCTGGAAAGAGGTGGACTAAAAGTTTTCATGTTTTCAGCTACCACAGTCTCTGTTGACAGGCGGTGAGATACTATTTTGTAGTATGTTGAAATTTTACTGACATAGCCCTGTACCCTGACTACACAATAAAAAATTGATCTATATGTCCTTTTTTACTTGACACTTGTCCTGCTACATTTCAGGAACAAAAGTCTAGCTGAGAAGTCTAGTTTTAGGTGTATGTCTTAAGTTAGAGACAAAAGTGAAAAGATAGTATCTAAACATTCTGACTGTTTTGCCATTACCATAAATTGGCTATGACATGTTGCTGTCTTTTCTAATAGAATTACTTAGGTAATTCTATACAGGAAAGCAAAAAATTAACAGGACAAACCACAGTAAACTCTTTGTGCTATATTCAAGGTAAAGATGTTAAGCATTCAAATGAATTAACCAAAGATCTGTAGCATAAAACTTCTCATATTTGCTGAATCCAGAAAAATTGTTACTAAAATTTTGACCTTTGAACTGAACATATGCTTGACAAGCCTCAAGGACACATCTCTTTGAGTTACCTTATAGCAGATATATTTTTTGTGCTGAAGGTTCCTTACAGTCTTATGAAACTCCATACTCAAACATATGTTCTAATTATTCAGTACTTTATTTCCCACATCATTTCCCTTCTTTAAGAGAGTAACACCTCTGCTACCTGAGTAGAGATATTTCATTATAATAATGAACCGTGTAACACCTTGAATGGTGCAGTTAACCAAAGATCACAGAACACTTTATAAGTTAGAATTTCAACACCCTGCAAGAAAGACTTTTTAAATAGCATTATTGCCATTTTCCAGGAGGTTTGGATTGAAACTGACTGGAGTTCATTCAAGTTCCTATTTGAAAAAAATCTTCATAAGCAAATTCCCTGATGAGGCTCCAGTAGTGGCTTACCCTCTTCACTGACTGCATATAGTTCCCAGGTGTCTTAATCTAAAAAGAAGTTTTATCCACTCCCCAAGTAAAGTAACACATACTCCAAGCACATGTAATAGGTAATCTGGATCTTTCACTGGTGTCCCTCCTTCAGCTGTTGGTCAGAGGCCGCATGAGTGGCACAGCTGAGCAAGTATTAAGCCTGCAAGAGATGCAGTAGGTGACATCCACCTCTGTGACATCCCAGTCTCCTCTTGAGGAAAGGGCCCCTTTCTTGGGGACTGTGCTGCAGAGTTGTGACTGAGAACATGAATTCTGTTTAACTATAGGTGCCAAGAGAATCCAGTCAGAAAAAAAAAAAATCTTTTGTATCTCTTCATAGAGTACTTGACAGACTCATTTATCTCATACATATTTATAAATTTTAAGAGCTTTTTGGAAGTCATTTGACATTTCATTTAACATACTTGTATTATTAGCCTTGAATGCTTATTTGTAGCATTAAAATTCATTTCTAATTGTTACAGGGGCATAATCAGGGTTATACCAAAGTCATTCTATGTATGAAGTCAGACTGTATATGAATGAGAAGGATGTGTTAATAGATGTCTAAAAGCTTATATGCTTCTAAAGTATGTATGCATACATGTATACTTTTATTATCTGTATTTCAGTCATGAGTTATTCTATCTTACGTAACATTCTGGACTCTCATCTTGTAAAAATAACCACATGAGTTTGCATGGTCATATATCAAAAGTTTTTGACTTAAGGAACAGGAGATAGATACAGAAAATCTGAATCCATCTGTTTGCACCTTCTTCATAATCAGTGGAGATAAACTGGCATTTTTAGGGGAAAAAAAAAATCTTCCTCTACCTTACATGGTTGCATTGTTTAGATGAATTTTGCATTAAATCTGTCCGCTCCCTTGGATAAGTCTCCTTTTACTTTAAGAAAGTCACAATTAGTTAAGAAAAAAGATGTCTATTCTGTGAGTAGGACTAGAAAGTTTTCTTCTGTACTTCAATATGTCTATTTTCCAGTCCTTCTGGGAAATCTATAGAGATGAAGATGCTTATAGAGAGAAGTGGTATCCCCAGTCACTAGTGGTGCACCTCAAGACTTGGTGATGGAGCAAGTGCTGCTTAATATCTTCATTGATAGTCTAGATGAGGGGATTGAGCATACTCTCAGTGAATTTGTGGACACCAAGTTGGCTGGGAGTGTTGATCTGCTGAAGGATAGGAAGGCTCTGCAGAGGGATCTGGGCAGTCTAGATTGATGGGCTGTGGCCAGTGGTATGAGGTTCATCAAGGCGAAATACCAGGTCCTGCACTTGTACCACAACAACCCCATAGAATGTTAAAGGCTTGGGGAAGAGTGGCTGGAAAGCTGGTCGGTGGAAAGGGACCTGGGGGTGCTGATTGATGGAGATGAACATGAGCCAGCTTGTGCCCAGGCAATGACAAAAGCCAACAGCATCCTGGCCTGTATCAGAAATAGTGTGGCCAGCAGAGCCAGGGAGGTGATCATCCCCCTGTACTGGGCACTGCTGAGGCTGCACCTTGAATACTGTGTTCAGTTCTGGGCCACTTACTACAAGAAAGACGTTGAGTTACTGGTGTAAGTCCAGAAAACGGCAACAAAGCTGGTGAAGGGTATGAAGAATAAGTCTTATGTGGAGTGGCTGAGGGACCTGGGATTGTTTAGTCTGGAAAAGAGAAGGGTCAAGGGGGACCTTATTGCTGTCTATAACTACTTGAAAGGAGGTTGTAGTGAGGGAGGTCAGTCTCTTCTCCCAGGTAACAAGCGATAGGACAAGAGGTAATAGCCTCAAGCTGTGCCAGGAGAGGTTTAGGTCGGATATTAGGAAAAATTTCTTTACCAAAAGGTAAAGGTATGGGCACAGGCTGCCCAGAGAAGAGATGAAATCACTGTCCCCGGAAATGTTCAAAAACCATGTAGATGAGGCCCTCAGTGACGTGGTTTAGTGGTGGTCTTAGCAGTCCTGGGGTAGTTGTTGGACTTGACGTTAAAGGTCTTTTCCAACCTAGTTGACTCTGTGATTCAGTATCAAAGCCACATTGACAATAGTGATGGACTTCAAAGTAGTTAGTAAAAAAAAATATTGGTATCATTCCTCTTGTAAAATAATTTTTTGTATCAGAAACTTTTCAGATTAATGTGCCTATCTCTATGAAAAGTTTCTATGAAGGTTTCTAGTCAAAACAAAGAAAAGAGGAAGCGAGCTAAACAAATTACAAATTGGTAGAGAAAGAGATTGGTAGAGAAAGGAAAAGAAAGATTAAAGTGGGTAAAAAAAAAAAAAAAAGGGCAAACAAATAACATCGGCATTCCCTCAAGGAGAATGTCTGGATTTGAATTCTGGGAAACACAAAGATTGTTGGGTTTTTTTGTCTTTATAATGTCATACTAAATGGCTGTAAAATGTCTGGGCCTCCCAAGGGTTACAGTGATAATAATGATAATTTTTTCATTCAAATATATGATGCTTAAACACTATCTCATGTTTTAGACTCAGCTCTTTGAACATCTTTAAACAAAGCACTTATTGTGTGGCTCCTCTAGTTTTAAAAAGAAAAAAAATTGAAATATAAGAAAATAGAAACATTCAACGTCATCTACAAATTATGAACTAAAGAACATGCACTTTTGCAAGGCCACCTTCTAACATCATTATCCACTCAGCTACTTTCAGTCGTATAACATAAGCAACAAAAAAGAACCAATTACCAGTTTTGTATAAATGTCATCATCCTGTCTTTTTGCACATTGTTAGTGCTATCCAAAATAGATGCGTGTGCTTGAAAGGTTGGTCCTGTTCTTATATGCATAATGTATCAACATCTTTGCACAGCTCCAAATGTGGTTAATTTTTATTTAAAATAAAGAAGCGTAATGAAGACTGTGTGCTGATAATGTCATAAGGAACTGCTTGTGTATATTATCCACTTTCAATTTCTGTGATTTATGTGATGGAAATTGTGTGCATGCTGCGAAAAGTAAAGACCAATACTTAAAACATATGAAGCTGAATACTACAAAGGACTTTGGCATCTGAGTTACTCTGAGAAATTATTTGAGTTTACTGTTATGAAGGTGAAAACAAAATAGTTTTCCTTAACTTTATGCTTTGATATATGACAACATCCCTACTAAAATTTCCTTGTTCTGATGTCAAGGTTACAATGGTAGCTTTAAGAGTAAACATCTTTCACTAGACCAAGTTGCTCAAACCCCTATCCAACCTGGCCTTGAACACTTCCAAGGACATGGCATCTACAGCTTCTCTGGGTAACCTGTGCCAGTGTCTTACCACACTTATGGTAAAAAAATGTCTTCCTCATGTCCAATCTAAACTTACTGCCTTTCAGTTTAAAACTGTTGCCTCCTGTCCTGCCATTACAGGCCTTTGTAAAAAGTTTCTCCATCTTTCTTACAAGTCACCTTTGTGTGACATTTGTAAAATGAAAGGCCACAATAAGGTCTTCTCAAGCCTTCTCTTCTGCAGGCTCAACAACCCCATCTCTGTCAGTCTTTCTTCATAGGAGAGGTGTTTTAACCCTCTTATAATTTTTGTGGCCCTCCTCTGGTCCCACTTTAAGAGGTTCATGTAGTTTTTGTGCTCAGGGTCCCAGAGCTGGGGGCAGTACTCCAGGTAGGGCCTTACAAGAGCAGAGTAGAGGAGAATCACCTTATAACTCAACATACTTGAGTTATAGCTAAGCTTCTTTTTGTGGAGCCCAAGATACTGGCTTTCTGAGCTGTAAGTGCACATTGCGAGCTCATATCTAACTTTTCACCCACCAATATCCACAAGTCCTTCTCCTGAGGGCTGCTCTCAACCCATTCATCCCCCAGTCTCTACTGTTATTGGTGATTACCCTAACACAGGTGCAGGATGTTGTGCCTGGCCTTGTTGAACTTCCAGAGGATGAACTTCATGACCAGGAACTTCTACATGTCTATGTGAAAAATACAAGGAAAGTAAAATACTGGAGCCAACATATGTTCGCCAGCCTAATGACATGCATTTGCATGACATGTTTAATTCCCATGTCAGGCTTTCACCGTCTGAAGAGCAGGGAGACTATGCTCAGAAGGTGATCTTGTGCAATCTAAGTCATTGTCTTGGAGAAGGGACTACACAGCAGAAACCTCTGTGGTCTGCTTTGGTAACTTGATTTGGGACCCAGCTACATGCACAGTGAAGGGACAAGATCCACAGTTTGCATAATCTCATCCCTTAAGAACATTTCTAGGGTCTTCTTCACTGCTTGGCAACCTGAGGTATAAGAAATGTGTTCACGACAGTCTAGCATGTAAAAACGTAGTAAACACGCAGCTCTTAGGGTCAGGGAGATTGACCACCCCAAGCTACATAATTATTTTCTTGTATTTGAACATTGGGGTGATTCTGCATACACTTACAACTAAAATATTAGTTGTTTATGAAGACTTTCTCGTGAAAACAGAGACACAGAAGAGTTAATCTTGGCGCTTATTTCCTTTTAATGAAACAAAGCTCAAGTTGGTGATGATGCTAATTTAAGACCATAAAAAAATAGTCTGCTTTATGCTCTTCATAAAATAGATAGCAGACATGAAAAATAGAGTATTAAAAAAAAAAAAAAAGTGGAATGTGGGGCCACAGAAAATCAAAGGAGGGAAAAAAACTCACAAATATTTATGGGAGTAAGTCACACTCCAGAAGACATGAGCAGGGGGAAGTTAATCCCCCAGTTTTTGAAGTCAAAGTCTTTTGCAGGATGTCTTTGAAATGGGCAGGCTTTAGCAAGCACAAGGTTATAGACTCACCATGGGGGATACTGAATGAGCTACCAAAGCTTGTATCAGACAGGAAATCAGAGTAGCTGAACCTTTCTGAGCTCAAAAAAATTTGAAACCTATTCAGTGAGGACCATCTATCAGATGCTGAAATAGGCAGGCATCCCATAGAAGATCAATAGCATTTAAGGTAACAGGAAGATGTACGGTAGTTGAGTTAAATTTGGTTAGGAAAGCATGCATCAGACACTTCAGCATGCATTTCACCAAATGTAATGAGATTGTTTCAATGTAAGGCTCTTTATTACTATTTAATATTAGAGACAATATAATTTCAGCTGGTAAAACACAGCACAGCCTGGCTGAAATCAGCAGAGCTATACTGATTTATAGCAACTGACGATTTCACACTGTATTTTTACATTAATAAGCTTAGAAAAGCTATTTCTTCACAAATAGGAAAACTAATTGTCTGACCTTTCAGCCTCACCCCTTTTTATAGCTGTCTTGGGGATTTATGGAGAAGAGCTATGAGAAACAACCCATCACAGTACAGGATTAGCTGAACCTCTGCACCACACTGGTTTCTCTGAGCACAACTAGGCTATCCAAAGGGACATGGCGGCAGAGCAGCCCAAGTGCCTCAGGTACTGAAGTTGAATTATTTCATATTACAGCCAAAAGAGAGCTCCAGAGCAAATTTCAGGGTCCTGTGTGCCAGTGGGGCCTGGGAGTTTAAGGGGAACCACCTTAGGCTCTTCTTGTTACAGCATGGAAACTGTGATCCTTAGATGGGGTCATACTCTTCTTTTTAGATGCTTTTCACTTTGTGGGCTGGATTGAAAGTGTTTCAAGTCACTATATTTTATTCCAGTCATCAACTTCAGCTGGTGGGTTTGACCAACTTCTTCCCTAAAACCAAACAAATCTATTTAGCATTTGGTAACATACATTAGAAGACATATTTTAAAACAATGATGCATACTTTTTATATTTGACTTCTTTATCTTGTAGTTATTCTCAGCTATATGTTTTGCTACAAGTCAAATGAGAAAAATTTTCCTCTTAAGTTACTGGGGCAGAACTAAATCAATCCTAATCCTTTTAGCCAACCCAGATCCTGCTGTGTCTTTGGGTCTTTCAATCTTGTTCTCTTTGGTTCATGCTACCTTGAGTGCTCCCCATGAGAGTGGGCTGGAGCCATTAAGACTGTTATCTCTAGTATTTCGTCTTAATGACCCTTAAGTGTAAGCTGTTAGGCACCAATTAGAAAGGCCTCCTTCCTCTTTCTCTAAGTGGGTAGGCTCTATTAACTTGACAAATCTTTAAGGTGAAATATCTATTGGGTACAGATTAAAGTTGTTTAGGAGTTTTTGCTTCCTAGAAGAAGCTGATTCAGCAAGACCAAAATGCTTATTAAGAATATATTGCTTTTTGAAAAACACCCAGTGAAAATCAGCCAGAGCTTAATGAAACTGCTTTCTTTTCTGCTGATGCATTCAGTGGGGAAACCTTACTTCCTTTACCATATGCAGGGATATGGGAATCACACTCTCTGAGTACTGCCAGAAAATCTCAATGTTTTACTAACACGGAGCTGAGAAACTGGAATTTTTTAGATTACTTTTTTCAGTCTGGTCGAGGAGTGCTGAAGTATGTGTTGATAAATTCAGTGATTTCAGACCCTTCCACCTGCCCTATCTCTATGTGCGTCTCTCTGTTGCTCAGTTCGATTCCCTCTCTCTGATTCCTCCTCTTGTAAGTTGTATAGAAGCTATAAAAATACCAGAAACCATGGATGACCTGAGGAGCTGTTTTGTCAGGTTCGACACTATTTACTTTAAACAATTTCTTGCTTATTGTAAGTATTTTATGAAAAATGCATTGAAACAATGTTGTTTTTTCTTTCACAATGAAGCACTTCAGTCTCTCCTCTCCAAATGTCGGATTTTTCTGTCTGGAATTGTATCAGTTTTCTTTATTTCTAATATTACAGTGCCGATAATAGGAGACTTGGAACCAGCCTGGCTAATTATCAAAAAACACTCCTACTTTTATTATACATCTTAGACATGAGCTTATGAAAAATAGTTCTGTAACACTGTTGTAGAAAATCGTCTGCTTTGTGCCCATGGCACAAGGGTAGAGGAAAATTTTATACCCACAATGAAAGTTGCATCATTTTGCATGAAATATGGATCTTTTTATGCAAATAGGATTCCCCCCTGCTTCTATTACAACTTGCTGCTAGAAACCACTACCTGCAAATGCTCTTTCCTTCAATATGCTGGGGATTTCATTTCTATTGATGACAAATGCTATTACACAGTAATGGATTACGGGAATTGATTTAGAATGAAAGATATGAGAAGGATTATATATGCAAATGGAGGAAGGAAGACTGAAAAAGTTGTTTAGAATGCAATAAATGATGGAATAAAAAGCAGAAATAAGAATGTACATGCAGAAAATGGACAGCATTTCTGATAGTGATAATTAAACTGTATGACAGACATCATGCAAAGTGTATAAAGTCAGTGTTAGAATAATCTTTGGCACAACTGCACAACAGGAACATTTTTAAATATTAGCATGGGAATAATACTAAGGTTTTGACTATGTGACTTATATGTGGTCTTCCAGGCCATATATGGAAGGCCTTGTCTGTGATCTTCCAGGCCATAATATAAAAGTGCATAAATTTATTTCAGTGGAGCTTAGATTTATACCAGGATATGAGTTTTGCTCCTACTTACTGAATGTCTCTGATTGTTCAGCTTCTCCAGCACGATAAAGGTGGAGAAAATAACTGAGCTCTGTTATACTATTTCACCAATACATCTACTCATGCTTTTGCACAGGTACAGGGTGAGCCCTCGGATGTCTAATTTTGATCAATTTAGAGTTTTCTTTGCCACTATTTTAAGTGCATAGCTCCTGGAAATGAATTTGCTTTAATGAGAAGATGCATAATCGTTCCCATGTATCCTTCTGATGGAACTACAGGAGCAGGACAGCCCGTTAATTATCCAAGCATACAATCAGCCATCCAGAGAGATAAAGAATAAATGCTTTCTTTCCTATGAAAGGCTTTTGCATAACGAAAACTCATTGTAATATCTTTGCTTTCCATGCACCTTTGAAGCAGAGCTGCAGGAATGATGAAGAAAGTTTATGGAGGAGTCTGTATCTGCTATGAACTGCATGAATTTCCCAGGGCTGCTGCTAGAATCGTATAAAGGATAGGCTTTTTTTTTTTTTTTTTTTTTTTTATTCGATTGTCTCCCTCTATCCTTTTTTCAGCTTTAAATAAATAATTTTCTAGGAGGAATACAGCTGAATTCTTCAAGAAATCACATGCTACTATTTAGTTGGAAGCTAAGTTTGTAAATTTATCTTACAGACATGAGACGAGCCTTTTTTTTTTCTTGATTTTATCTTTTGTTCAGTATTACTGTACAAAGACAAAAGGAGATGCCATCTTTTTCATGCATATGGTGACACGTAGTCTTCCCATGTGCAACACTTCACACTGAAGCATATGGCAGTCACTGATTCAGCCTGAAAACACATGAAGACAATATAAAGTCTCTGGGAAAAAAAAAGTAAAATTCACCATACCAATCCCACCCCACCCAATCCAGAAAACAATTATAAGAGCTATAGCCACTCTTTTATATTACTATTTGTTTAAAATCACTCAATCAATTGTGGAGCCACTTATAACAGCATAGTCCAAAACACACTGCAGCAATTTCTGCGTGAAACCACCTATAAGCAATTCTAAAGTGCCTGCACAGGCTTCTTATGCAGTAGGACAAAATCCATGGTGCAGCTGGGAAAACAGAAGATTTGCATGCAGAGGACATTCATCTTTCCTCCTGTAATATTTCAGAGGAAATTTTAATATTCCATTTGTGGTTTTGCAATAAATGTGTACTGGTAATAAAATGTATGTCAGAAAAACATTTGCCTCATTTAGCTGGGCTAAAGCCGAAGCAGAAACCAGAGAGTGCAGCTCAGTAGCAGTTATTCTTTGGATATGCTTATAAAATCTTGTCTCCAGTACTCTGAAAGCAAACAAACTAGTTCTGAGCTTTAATCAACAGGGAGATTTCCATGGACTGCTACTGGATGAAAGTCTCAGTTAAGACGACGAATCAGTGTTCAGAATAAGAAAATCAAGTCTCGATTTTCTCCAGTTCATATGTATAATAAGTTACGGCAACTGTTATTATCAGCAGAGAATTTTGAAGTATTCAGTGTTTATTAAAGAAGTTCCTGATCCTTTGAAAACTCACAAGATGCCGTATTAGTTGAGATGAGATCTCTCTTAAAAATCATATTGTACTTTTTTCCTCCCAGATCAGTAGCATTTCTTCCTCTGGGAATAAAAATCGATTCAAATGTTTCCAAAGTAATCAAATAGCCATTGGTTGGATTTTCACCTGACAGCAGGGAAGTTGACTCCTTTCAGAGATAATTACCTTATTTATTTACTAATGATCACTACAGATACAAAGGTATGTCTGCTCAAAACATAGGATTTTCACAAGGAAAAAAAATGCTGTTAATTTCAGAAGGAAATTTTATATGTTTCTCTATACTTAGAAATCGTTAAGCAAATAATTTGTCAAATTGCATGTAATAGATTTACTTTTATTGATGTTGATCTTTCACAATATTGGCAGAGAGAAGTAATAAAGATAAAATCTGTGAGAGATGCCAAATAGAGAACATTTATTTCTATTTTTCCTAATTAAACAAGCTTTGTAAGCAAGCAGTCTTAAACTTTATCACGACCTCTTCTTAGTCAAGATGAATACACTTACAAGAACTGCCATAATAATTTTATTTAATACTCTCTCTGGGCCTGTTGCATAAAACTTTAATGAATAATTTGTCAACACTAGACATAAATCTCCCTGCTGATGCATATCTTAATCTTTTTCATAATTTGTAGGTCAACGTCTATTATACTTAATGCAAAAAAAAAATGTATCTGAGCAGTATTAAATATACTGTATGCAGACAGGTTTATTGCACAGATACATCTATTTACTCTCTGTTTCTCATTATTAGCAAAGATGTATGTATTTACAATAGTAGATTTCAAATTGTGCCTTTTCTTTCATTACTCAGCTGCATTATAAGATTTCCTGGTCTCCATTTAATTTCTCGCAACTTCTTGTTATGCAAATAAAGCATCTCCTTAAAAAAGAAAAAAAAAATCTATATATCAGATTGTATAGAGCCTTCATACTGAGAGATTATTAAAATGTGATTTATGTTTCTGAATCTGAAGTAAACCATCTGATTGTGAAATAGTTTCTAAAAGAAGCTAATTTTGCTTGCTTGTTTTTAGCATATTGTAATTTAAATTAAAGGTAGGTTTCCCTGCATTTTGTAACTTAGCAGGACCATTTCACAAGTTTCCTTTTAATCTCAGTGTTGCTGTAATAATTTTGTTTATTGTTCAATGTTCCTATTTAATCTCTATTTTTGGAGGAGGTTTTTTGGGTCTTTTTTTTTTTTTTTTTTTTTTAATAGACTGAAATTAACAGTGTCCCCTGCATTTTGGGTTATTTAACTGATGTTTTTACACCAACTAATTTTTTTCAGAAAAGTTTTCAATTAAACCCCTGGTGACAGGAGGTGGAATTCTCTAACAGTAATCTGGAAATTTCACCTTCCAGTCACTGGGGGGTTAATTGAAGGTTTTTCTGTGGAAAAAATTGATTGGTATAACCAATCAGGAAAAATTGTTATAACCAGTTAGGAAAAAATTATGAGACTATAAGGAATACTGTTAGCCTTGGTCTATCTAAAGATAACAATATAGGGTTATAAGAATAATAATACTACTACTTAAAAAAAAAAGATCACAAGAAACAGATGAAATCAGTCAGCATACTGAAGGAAGAATTTATTAGTGAGCTCCAAGACAAATTCTCATTGCCTTTTAACACAACACCTTCCGGAAATGGCACTCTAATTTCAGCAAGTCAGTGTGTCTTGGCTCTTGCTGGATGAACTATGTGAAAAGGACAGTGCTTTTGTGCAAGTCCTTACATGGTGTTAATTGGCAAATTGGCTTCTTTGCCTTTGATCTATAGATCTATGGTGGTTAAAAGCAGTGAAAGTTCTGTTCCTAAAGCAGCAGTTTTCAAATAATTAAAAAGTTCCTGCCAGTAACTGTATTTGCTTCAGACTACAAGCAAAATGGACAAAGTCACAGCTCCAAAGAAACTTTGATAGGTTTGTTTGGTAGTATTCATGATAAGATAAAATCACAGCGTCTGGGAAAAAAATGCCGATTTTGTATTGAATGAAAAAGGATCCTTTAAACCCCAGGAGCTGGAGTCTGGCAGTTTTAAAAAATATTCTATTAAATGTAAAATAACATGTTTTCTCCAATGAATAGACTCTTCTTAAATCATATCCTGGTGTGAATGAATATCACAGATTACAGTACAAACCCCTTGATATGCATCTGTCATTCTTTGCAGACCTGCTACTTTAGATTAATGCATTGATACTCTAACGGAATATGGATTCAAAAGGAAGAAATAATTACAGAACTATAGTCTTCCATTGATCTTCTTGTAGTTTGATAGCTAACCATAAGCAGATTTGCTTCTTCTGATCCACTAGGCACAGTCTCTAATAAGTTTTTTATCTGGTTTTTAGACATTTCTGACAAAGTATTTGGCAGGAGTGAGGGAGGTGTCTTATTTTTTTCAGGTTTCATGAGTGTTTCGCTGTTATTTAATGTATAAACAGTCTGTGACTCTTCACTTTAAGCTGAATGAATTAGCAATGAATTGGAGATATACTTCTTGTTTGCTCTGTGACCTCATGATTGCATTCCTATCTGCATAGTGGGGCCATTTAATGGGAGAAATGGAAATGCATTCTCCTATAATACACCACAGCCAAGTGGCTAATGTGTTTGTTCATCATGTAGATCCAAAACTTTCTGGGATGAGAACCTGATCTAAACTTCTGTTCAAAAGCAAAAAACCATTGCTACCACATCCTTCTTACAAGAAAGCTCTGATCTACTATGCACATCACTTTCATTTTCCAGTTTTACAGGAGAACCCAAAGACAGGGTTTCTGGTATCCTCTGATCCTTTCTCTGTTACATTGCATAGTGCCATACATTTCCTACTGTTCAGAATGGTGAGTGCTGCTAATCTCCATAGAGACATCAAATCACCCCCTGTCCATGTACAGAGAGGCCATGAGGAATGTTTCAGCCTGATGAGTTCCTCTCCTGGAGCTGAGCACTTAAGGGTGGCAGTGCTGATTACCACTTTATCCAGCAATTTTCTTATCAGTTGAATGGGCAAAATCAATATTTTTCATATAGCAGTCATGTTAACTTATGTTGCCAAAATCTTTTTTGCTATGGGGGATAACTCCATTACTAAATTGCTCTGAGAAACACCTCCACATCTGTTGAGGAATGGCTTGATGAGAAGGGCATGGCTCTCTGGAGCAGTTGCACAAGCAGACCAAATGCTAGGCCACACTAAGCCACGTTTGAAAATGCAAGTAATGAGGAGTAGAGAGAGCCAGGAGCAAGCTGACCTTGAGGGGCTGACAAACAAGAAAGCAAACTGCAAGTAGAAGGA